>PVJI01010553.1:0-52812 GCA_004026765.1 Micronycteris hirsuta
TGGGATGGGAGGGGAAGGGAGGGGGGAGGGGAGAGGCTGCAAATAACTGTAATTAAACAAAAAAAATTAATTAAATAAAAAAAAAAAGAAAACAAAAAAAAAAAATTACAACTAAAATATAGAACAACCAGGACTTGGAACCATCAGAAATCGAATGGAATACAAATCTGACAACTACGGAATTAAAGAAACCACATCCATCTAGACTGGTAGGGGCCTGGAGATGTGGAATAGGCTGGTCCCACATCCACTTGTGGTGGATAAAAATTTGGGAAGGATCTCTCAGGAGCAAGGAGTCCCGGCCCCACACTGGGCCCACCAGCCATGGGTTCCAGTGCCAAGAAGAAAAATCCTCACTACTTCTGTCTGCAAAAACCAGCAGGGCTTGAGTCGTAGAAGAAACTGATGGAGCCTGAAGCATTTCTCCTTAAAGAACCCCCATGCAGACTTACTCAGACTCACTTGCTCTGAGTTCCAGCACCAGGGTAACGGCTTGAAAGGCCCCAGTGTCATACAGGGAGGAACTGAGTGCCTAGCATCAAAGCAGGAGCTAGGGGACAGTTTATTCCAAAACAGAAAGTCAGGCAGAAGCCCTTGTCCCTTTTCTGAGCCCTTTCCTCTGCAGAGCCACAGAGCCTCAAAGCCAGCAGGTGGGTGCCATATCTGAGACTTCACAAACCTGGTTAACACAATTTGCCCCACCCTGGAGATCCCCGAGACTCCATCTGACCCAATTTTGGGGCCCATTCAAACTGTTAACCCTGATGTTTCCATATGAATGGCTGATCTTGGCTCATGCTTCACAACTTCCTAAATCGTATCAAACAAGCAACAGCTGGCCTCAGTGATCCCCCAATCCCTGTACCTCTTGCTGAGTGGCCCCAGGCCCACCAGTAGCAGAAGCTAGCCTAGATTCACAACTTGGCTTCAGCTGGGAATCTCCAAGCCCAGCACAAGTACCAACCAACTCAGATTGCTCTATAGCTCAGGCAGGGTGGCCTCGGGCAGAACACAAGTGGGGACTGACCTTGGTCTGCACCACCCAGGAAACTGCAGAGCCTGTACCCCCAGTGGACAGCTAAAAATCATGTTGGAACACCACCTCCCTGCCCGTGCACAGTTGATCCTCCATGGAAGGTGGAGGTTGGTGGTAAATGGTCACAGACAATCCTTGCAGCTGACTGGCCTGAGTAAATCCATCCCATTGACCTGCCAACAGCAATCAAAGCTCAACTACAAGAGGAGGGTGTACTCAGTCCACACGAAGGACACACCTTGAATACCTAGCTTGGATGATATGGGAAGCTGAGCCACTGGACCTTACAGGACACCTACTACATTAGGCCACACTACAAAGACACGGAGTCAAAGCAGCTCTACCTAATACATAGAAACAAACACAGGGAGGCTGCCAAAAAGAGGAGAAAAACAAGTATGCCCCAAATGAAAGAACAAATCAAAACTCCAGAAAAAGAACTAAAAAAAAAATGGAGATAAGGAATCTATCAGATGCAGAATTCAAAACATTGGTTATAAGGATGCTCAAGGAACTTAGTAAGGACCTCAACAGCATAAAAAATATCCAGTCAGTAATAAAGGATACACTAATTGAAATAAAGAAAAATTTACAGAGAAACAACAGTAGAATGTATGAAGCTGAGAATCAGATCAAGGATTTGGAACATCAGGAAGCAAAAAACAACCAATCAGAACAAGAGGAAGAAAAAATAATTAAAAAGAAAAGAAAACAAGAATACCTTAAGCAGCTTCTCCAACAACTTCAAGCATTCCAACATTTGCATCATAGGGGTGCCAGAAGGAGAAGAGGAAAAGCAAGAAATTGAAAATCAATTTGAAAAAATAATGAAAGAAAACTTTGCTAATTTGGTGAAGGAAATAGACATGCAAGTCCAGGAAACACAGAGTCTCAAACAAGATGGATGTAAAGAAGCCCATGACAAGACACATAACTAAAATGCTGAAGGTTAAAGATAAAGAGAGAATCTTAAAAGCAGCAAGAGAAAAGTGGTTAGTTACCTACAGGGGAGTTCCCATTAGACTGTCAGCTGATTTCTCACAAGAAACGTTGCATGCTAGAAGAGATTGACAAGAAATATTCAAAGTCATGAAAAGTGGGGACCTACAAGCAAGATTGCTCTACCTATCAAAGCTATCACTTAGAATTGAAGGGCAGATAGAGAGCTTCCCAGACAAGAAAAAAACTAAAGGAGTTCATCATCACCAAACCATTATTATATGAAATGTTAAAGGCATTTATTTAATACAAAGGAGCTCAAAACTATGAACAAAATGGCAAAAATACATATCTATCAACAACTGAAACTAAAAAAAACAAACTAAGCAAACAAGAAGAACAGGGTCAGTATCATGGATACAGAGAGCATTTTGATGGTTGCCAGATGGGTAGGGGTGCTGGGGAAATAGGTGAAGAGTTGAGACGAGTAAGAAGTACAAATAGGTAGTTACAGAATAGCTATGGGGATGTAAAGTACAGTATAGGAAATGGAGTAGCCAAAGAATTTATACACATGACAAACCCATGGACATGAACAATGGTGTGGGGATTGCCTGAAGGAATGAGTAGTGGGTGCTGGGTGGAAGAAGGCAAAGTAGGAAAAATTAGGACAACTGTAATAGCATAATCAATAAAATACTATTAAAAATAAAATAAAGGGCCCTGGCTGGTGTAGCTCAGTGGATTGAGCATGGGCTGGGAACCAAAGGGTCCTGGTTCGATTCCCCGTCAGGGCACATGCCTGGGTTGCGGGCCAGGTCCCCGTGAGGGCCATGTGAGAGGCAACCATACATTGCTGTTTCTCTCCCTCTCTGTCTCCCTCCCTTCCTATCTTTCTAAAAATAAATAAATCTTTAAAAAATAAAATAAAATAAAGGAACACAGGAGAAAAATTTTTAAAAAATACAGAAAATCAATCACTGTAATATACTATATAAATAGAACAAAGTTAATCTGAACAGATTTAGGACAAGCATTTGACAAAATCCAATATCCTGTCATAACAAAAAAACACCCAAAAAATAGAAATAACTTCCTCAGTCTGACATAGGAGATCTATTGAAAACTCAGCTATTATCAAATTTAATACTATATGACTGAAATTTTTCTTCTTAAAATCAGAAACAAGATAAGGGTGTGCATTCTTACCACTTCTATTCTACAGTGTATTAGAGGTTCTAACCAGTCCAATTATGCAAGGGAAAGAAATAAAAGGCATTCATAATGGAAAGGAAGAAATAAAAATATCCCCATTCATAGACGATATGATTTTGTAGTAGAAAATTCTAAAGAATCCAATAAACATCTGTTAGAGCTAGGAATTGTGTTCAGGATTGAAGACTGTAAGATACAAGATCAATATACAAAAATTAATTGTATTACTATTTATTAGCCATGGACAACCGGAAAATCAAATAAAGAAGGCAATTCCATCTATAATAAAATAAGTAGGAATAAATTTAACAAAAGGCAAAACTTAACGTTGAAAACTATAAAACTTCATTGAAAGAAATAAAAGAAGACAAAAGATATTCCTTATGTATGGATTAGAAGACATAATATTCTTGAGATGGAAATATTCCCCAAATAGATCATCAGATTCAATGCAATATCTAACAAAATCCCAGATAGCTTTGCTTACAAAAATTGAAATGCCGATCCTAAAATACATATGAAAATGGTAAGGGATCCAGGGCTAAATCTATAAATACTAATACTAAAACTCTTAGAAGAAAACATAGTTTTATATTCCTGTGACTTTGAAATAGGTAGGCTTTTTTTAAAAACATACACATTTAACTTTATTTATCATTGTCATTTAAGGCTTGATTTTATAAAACACAAAAAGACATTTTTAAGAATTCTGTATCACCAAAATTTAAACAGTAGAAATAGCAGTGGCTTTATAAGTGTAAATTATATACAATAAATAAAATAATTAGAGATTTTTTCAATATGGAACTATACAAATGAAATAAACGGCAAAAGGATCTAATAGTGGTATTTTGTTGCTGTGGCTGATCAGTTACTTTAGGACCTAAATACAAATTCTGAACCATCGGACTTCTGCTGTGTTTCATATTCACCTGCATTCTGACTCAAGCTCCTTGACCAGAAGGTATGATTTAAGAGGCATTCAGCTTCACAGCAAAAGTCTTCCCGTCTAGTTACCACCTTCACAGAAAGGAACTGGCAGTGCTGATGTTACCTGGGGCTCGCTTTGAACAGTATGCAAAAAATTACGTCTACTCTGCAAAGTCAAACAGGTACCAAAAAATGGAACAATTATGCAGTTCAGTAAAATGTAGGTTTTTCTCATCTAAAAATCAATCAATGAAATACATCGCAAACTATAGTTGACTTGGTTTCAGGAAACACACGTCTGAGAATCCCGTTCTTGCTTCCAGCTCATCCTCAGTCAAGGATGGGGATTGTGTAGGCCACCATGCTGTTCACTTTGTGGATGGTGGTGGTGAAGGGGCGCAGGCGCACTTGCTCGGAATCGGTAATGAACTGTGGTCCCCACTCTTCCCACTTTTCAGGCACCACCAGATCTTTGTCTGTATAGATCAACAGATCAAAGGAACAGGGAACTTCCAGCAGTGGCAGAACCGTCACGGTAGCTGTGATCTGTCTGATCACCGAGGGGATCTCATCTTGGATCGCTTTCTGAGACTTCTCTCTGGGTGTGCTGTCATCTTTGGCAGTTTTGTCACACTCAATATCAAACTGCCATCTTTCAAGGATCTCACCACTTTCAATATTGGAAATGACCACTACCAGTTTCTGAACTGAACACTTGTATAACCAATCTTTTAGTTGTTCCACCACGTTATTTAGGTATTTGATAAACTCAGGATCAGTAGTTACAAGCAAGGTGAGTCCATATTTCTGCATTCGAGTAAAGGTTTCGGAGGGATAAATGCCACGCTGATATAAAATGCTGTCGATGCCAAATGAGAACTCGGCCACGATTTCAGCACTCCCGCGCAGGGTGACGCCCTGCTCGTGGGAGAGCTGCCACACCATGGTCAGGCCCACGGCCGCAGCCTGCGGCCCCAGCACTCAACGACCTCAAGGCTCCAACGAGCTCCTCTGTGGCTCCCGCCACTCGTTTCAAAAGTCTGAAATAGGTAATGATTCTTAAACAGGACACCAAAAGCATAAATGACAAAAGGGAAAAAAAGAGATAAATTGGACTACTTGAAAATTTTAAATTTTTGTACTGAAAATTTTAATATTTCATCCAGAAAGTGAAAAGACAACATACAGAATGGATGTAAATATTGTCAAATCATATATCTGATAAAGGACATATCAAAAATATACATAGAACTCTTATAATGTAATAATTAAAAGATAAATAACCCAATTAAAAGTGAGCAAAAGATCTGAATAGAATTTTTTCTAGTGTATATATAATGGCCAATGAGTACATACAAAGATGCTAAACATCACTCACCATCAAGGAAATTCAAAGCAAAATCAGAAATACATACCATTTCACACCCTTCACACCCACTGGGATGGCTATAACAAAAAGGCAGATAATAACAAGTGTTGACAAGGTTGTGGAGAAACTAAAATGTTCATACACTGCTGGTGGGAATGTCAAATGGTGCGGCCACTTTGGAAAACAGTCTGGCACTTACTTAAAAGGTTAATTAAACATAGAGTTATGATATGACCGAATAATTCCATTCCTAGGTATATATACCCAAGAGAAATGAAAATATATGTTCACCTCAAAACTTGAATACAAATGTTCATAATAGCAATTTTCAAAATAGCCAAAATGTAGAAAACAATTCAAGTGTCCATCAACTGATGAACAGATAAAAGATGGTATATCCATGCAATGGAATATTACTTAGCCATAAAAGAGTGAACATTAAACAAAGTGAAATGAGCCAGAAAAAAAAGACATATATTACATAATTCCATTTATATGACATGCCCATAGTGGAGAAATCCATAGAGAAAGGGAAAAGATTAGTTGTTGCCAGTGGCTGGGGGTAAAGGGAAATGGGAAGTGACTGCTAATGTGTAAGAAATTTCTTTTTGGTGTGATGAAAATATTCTGAAATTGGATAAGTGGTGGTAATTGTACCACTTTTTGAATATATTAAAACCACAGAATTTTATACTTTAAAAGGTGTATTTTATGGTATGTGAATTATATTGCAATAAAAATGGAAAAAGTTGTTTCTGTTGGAGAATCGCTCTAGTTTTTAGTATGTAACTCAGAAGGAACTCATAAAATTATGTGACTGTTATAATAAAACTTTTCAACTCTCAACTTCTTATTTATATGAAAAATATTTCTCAGTCCTTATGCAGATAAATATTGAAAATTAGAAATAGAATTGATGCAGAGATCCAAAATGGTGGAGGAGTAAGTGGAAGCTACACTAACCTCCTACCAGGACCAACCTGGAATTACAACTAAATTGTAGAGAAGTCATCCTGAATAATCAACTGAACAATAGCTGGAGAGAAGCCTTATAACCAAGGACACATAGAAGGAACCACTCCACTAGAATGAGACTGGTAGGGAGTGTGGAGTAGGTGCAAGTGGGCTGGTTGGGCTCCCACAGGTGGCAGCTGAAGTCCTGGAGGGATATATCAGTGGCTGGGGGTTTTCCCCAAAGAAATGCAGCATCTAAACCCAAAGCTGGACCGCAGCCTATAGCAACAGAGCCAGAAAGGAACCCAGATAACATCCAGCTGTGAAAAGCAGCAGGGTTTCTCTCTGCCAAGGAAAGCTGGCTGCAGATGCAGAGAGCCTCTTATAGTGTCAATGCATAAAGTTTCATTTGGAGCCACTTACCCTTGGATACAGCAGAGGAGGGACAGAATAGACTAGAGACACTTGAAGAGAGCCTGGGGCTGATGGCTCTGGGGAGAGAGAGAACTGAGGGAACAGCCACCAGGGTCCCTGTGCTGAATCATTCCCCACACTACAGAAACCATTTTTCTCAGGAAGATCACTCTACTCCAAGTGGAATCAGCCTGAGGGGAAGCAATAGCCCCACTCAAAGGAATTACTCTTCCCCACCCTATAGGACTTAAGCTGCTGATTATTTATTATTTCCCTTGAGGATATCTACTGATTACCTTAACAACTAATGTGGAAAAATGCAATGTATCAGCCAAAATGGGAAGACAAAGAAACAGACCCCAAATAAAAGAACAAGAGAATTTTCCAGAAGAAATAGATGAAATGGAAGCAAACAATTTATCAGATAGAAAATTTATTTTGTTGTTGTTGTTGAATTACAGTTGTCTCCATTTCCCCCCCATTATTCTCCTCTGCCCAACCCACGCCTTCTCCCACCTTCAATCCTCCCTCCACTGTTGTCTTTGTACATGGGTCCTTTATAAATGTTCCTTGATAACACTTCCCCTTCTTTCCCCTGTTAGTCCCCTCCCACCACCCCTCTGGTTACTGTCAGTTAGTTCTTTATTTCAATGTCTCTGGTTATATTTTGCTCACTTGTTTGTTTTGTTGATTAGGTTCCACTTATAGGTGAGATCATATGGTCTTTGTCTTTCACCACCTGACTTATTTAACTTAGGTTAATACCCTCCAGTTCCATCCATGCTGTTGCAAAGGGTAGGAACTCCTTCTTTCTCTCTGCTGCATAGTATTCCATCATGTACATGTACCATAGTTTTTTGATACATTCATTTACTGATGGGCACTTAGGTTGCTTCCAGCACTTGGCTATTGTAAATTGTGGTGCTATGAACATTGGGGCACATAGGTTCTTTTGAATTTGTGTTTCAGGATTCTTAGGGTGTAATCCCAGCAGTGGAATTTCTAAGTCATAAGGCAGTTCCATTTTTAATTTTTTGAGGAAACTCCATTCTGCTTTCCACAGTGGCTTTGCCACTCTGCATTCCCACCAACAGTGCACTAAGGTTCCCACATCCTTACCAGCACTTGTTTGTCCACATCCTCACCAGCACTTGTTTGTTGATTTATTGATAACAATCATCCTGGCAGGTGTAAGGTGATATCTCATTTCAGTTTTAATTTGCATTTGTCTGATGATTAGTGACATTGAGCATTCTTTAATATGTCTATTGGCCATCCATATCTCTTCTTTGGAGAAGTATCTATTCAGGTCCTTTGTCCTTTGTTCATAGCATTGTTATTTACAATAGACAAGGTCTGGAAATAGCCCAAGTGTCCATCAGTAGATGAGTGGGTACACAAGCTGTGGTAATTTACACAGTGGAATTCTATGCAGCTGTAAAAAAGAATGAACTCTTACCATTTGAAAGAGCATGGATGGATCTAGAGAACATTATGCTAAGTGAAATAAGCCAGTCAGAGAAAGACAAATACCATGAACTTACTCGTATGTGGAATCTAATGAACAAAATAAACTGATGAACAAGATAAAACCAGAGGCATAGAGAGATCCATAGACGGATGGATCTCAGAGGGGCAGGGGTGTGGGCTTACTGGAAGAGATTAACCAACATACATATATGCATATATGCAAAGCCCATGGACACAGACAAGAATGTAGGGAGGGCCAGAGGCAGGGGCGGAGGCTTGGTGGAGGGGAAAGGGGGAGGCAATGAGGAACATCGGTAATAGCACCAACAATAAAAAAAAGATAAAATTCACTGAAGAAAGTGAAGTTGATATACAGGTTTGAGGAGTAAAATGTTAAATGTTTAAAAAGATCTTGTTTACGTGTTTTAAAATAAAATGATTGTGGGTAAAAATCACTTTGGTATTTAGATTCCATTTAACACATTTAAAGGAGTGAAGTAACAGTTTTGTTTTAAATGCTGATATTTACAATAGATTGGAAATAACATTTGCAACTATTTACACTTATGACTGTAAAACTATGATACAAATGTTCAAGGGGACACAGTTATTAAAAGGTCAGGAAACATTGAGACTGGCACAATATCATTTATCTGGTATTCTTGTAAAAATGTGTATAACCTCAATCTAATCATGAAAAAATATTAGACAGCCCTATTTAAGGGCATTCTACAGAATACCTGGCCAGTATATTAAAAAGCATCAAGGCCATGAAAAACAGAAAGATTGAAAAACTGTTACAAATTGGAGGAGACAACTCAATGCCATGAGGGATCCTGGATTGGATCCTGGAACAGAAAAAATCAGTGGAAAGTCTGGGGAAACATGAATAAACTCTGTTGCTTAATGCAATGGACTGAAGGTTTGTTTCCCCTCAAAATTCATATGTTGTAATCCTAATTCTCAATGTGATGTTATTAGAAGGTGGGGCTTTTAGTAGGTTATTAGGCCATGAGGGTGGAACCCAGAGAGCTCTCTCTCCCTCTTTCCACCATGTGAGGATCCAACAAGAAGACAGCATTCTGCAGCCCAGAAGAGGGCTCTCACCAGAACCCAACCATACTGGCACCCATTTCTTAGACTTCCAGCCACCAGAACCGTGAGAAATAAATGTCTATTGTTTAGAAGCCACGCAGTCTATGGTACTTCATTATAGCAGCCTGAACTGACTAAGACATACAGTTAATGTTATTGTACCAATGTTTATTACCTGTTTTTGATCACTGTAATATTGTTGTCAGTTAACATTAGGGAAAAATGCATGAAGGATACATATGCCCTTTTGTACTATTTTTTTCAACTTTCATGTAAATCTAAAGTTACTCCAAATAAAAATTTTAAAAAATCATAGGGAATTCTCAGGCAAAAAAGTTTGAAGATTTTTGAGATACATGAGTCACCGTCTCCATAAGACAAAAGCAAACCAGAACCTTCCTAGTTCTGAGACCTTAGAGAAACTTCTCCCTGGGGGCCCTCAACATACACTGATGTGATAAGGTCCCCAGAATCTTCCTACAGGAAACAACAACAAATAGAGCTCATTTTTTTCTTTCTGTGGGTCTGCATTGTGTTCTGTAAGGATGCTTACATCTTCCTCAAGTACATGTGCTTGAGTTATTTACTTTTTAAACAGTGCTTTTCCTGATTATAAAAGTAATATAAACTTCTTATAGAAATTTTAGAAAACAATAATAACTACAAAGAAGAAAATAAAAATGCCTACAGTTGCACACTGCAATGAGTATGTTGGGCTATTTCCTCCTAGTACTTTCCCATGCATATATGCATGACATTTTTTTCTTTTAATAAAAATACAAATCATCCCATTGTAATTGCTAACTACTTTTCTTTACAACTATAAGACCATCTCTCCTCATCATGACATTTTTTTCCAACATCGTTTTAAATCAAGAGATAAATTTTCTTTCTGTGGATCAAAACTGAGATTACTGACCACCCTCCTCCACCCCATTACTGGACCAAATGCTTCAAACAACTCCTGACAGAGTCCTCAGTCATGAAGTACACCTCAAACCATCTTGGACCCCTCCACGCATTTCAAATTGGCTTCTGCATAGGACTTCTGACCTCTGTGCCACATAGCTAATTGTTACATGGTTGCTGTGTCCTCTATTGACTTTATATTGTTGGAGCCTGTAGGCAAAAGGCAGGCCATTAATCTGTCCAGCACTTAGCATGCTGTTAGCCTTCATTGTTATAGGCCACTGTGATTTGTAAACCAAACACTGGCCCTGGAGTCAGAAAACCTGGGTTTTAGTCCCTCCTCTGCCCTTTGCTTAGTTTTGTAACCTTGGTCAAGCCAATTTATCTCTCTAAAAGAAGCAACAGTGTGCCACAGTAGGCAGTGTGACCCAGCAGAAGAGACACATGCCCTAGAATCAGCCAACGACCTGACCCAAAGTTCAGTGTTGCCAGTAGGGTGCTGTGCAATTTGAAGCAAGCTTATCTTCCCTTAGCTTCCATGTTCTCAGTTTTAATTGGGGGATAATAATAATATCCATCTAACAGGTTTATGAAATTCTCTGAAAGTTACTAGAAGAGTACTCAATAAATATGTGCTAAATCTGATTCACTTAAATGTAAGCAGAATTACTAAATGCCAGATCCTCCAAAATCATTTGTTACAACCCCATAAGGGGGCTTGTCCAAGGCCACAGCCTAAGTTCTATCTCTTCTATAAACTCAGCAACATATCTGCATCCTGATTAGAGTGCTACCACTATCTCCAGGTGAACTCCCCTTAAGCCCCCCTTTGCTTGTAATAAACATTTAATAGATATTGTTCTACATACAAAGGAAGAGAAGGAAATGGAAGGTAGAAAAGAGCCATGACACTAAACTAAGACCCACACATCATACAAAAATGTTTGGCCATTCAGAGAGTATTTGGATGACAATATAATGGCTCACATACTATGGATCAGGTATTACTCTAACCAGTTTTCATAAATTAATGTACTTAACCCTCACAACAACTTTATAATGCCCATTTTACAGCTGTGAAAACTGAGGCTCAGAGGGTTTCAAACTTTCCTAAGGTTATACAATGGGAGAGCTAGGATTCCAACTAGGTAGTCCAACTAGGGAAATGGTTCTCCAATTTGATCATGCATTGGAATCATCTGGAGAGCCTGTTAAAACACAGATGGCTGGGTCCCACCACTAGAGTGTCTGATTCAGTAGGTCTGGGATGGAGCCCAAGAATTTGCACTGTTAGTAAGTTCCCAGGTGATGCTATTGTTGCTGATAAAGGGCCACATTTTGAACATCAATGTATATAGATTCTGCACTATTTACCACCTTATTATACTATCCAGGTCTTTCTCCTGCAAAATCCTTCATTGACTCCCCCATGACATTCAAGATAAAGCACAGATACCTCTTTAAAAACATGCAGAGCATTTAATGATCTGGCCTTATTTAACTTTACAATCTCATCTGCTTATGGTACCCTCCATATACCATCCTCAAAATGATTCTAGAATGTACCAGAAGCATTCTCCCTCTCTTTGTCTCTTTGCCTCTCTCTTCTCTCTGCAATTGCCCTGCCTTCTCTTTGGGATGCCTACAACCCCACATGTTCTTCCTGCCAACACTTGACAAACTTCTTGTGCTTTAAGATTAGAGATTCATCTCAAGCATTGTCTCCTTCTAGAGGCCTTACAAAATCCAAATTCCTACCCCCACTACAAGCTGGACTGAGGGGCTCCCAGTTCTCTGAACTTTCCTCAGTCACAGCCCTGCTCTCACTATATTATAATTTTCTATACATTGCTTTCCCCTATAACCATGAGGAAACTGTTTTATTTATATCATTACTCCCAGTGCCTGACAACTGGTAAATGTTTGTTGAATGACTGTATAAAGATGGTTGAGGAACACCTCACAAACCAAAATAACAATATTAAAAACTGCTTGCTGAAGAAATCAGGAAAAAAATCCCATTTGATATAGCAACAAAAAAATACCCAGAAATAAACCTAACCAAGGTAAAATACCTATACTCAGAAAACTACACAACACTGAAGAGCAAAATCATGGAAGACACAAAAAAATGGAAACATATACCGTACTCATGGATCGGAAGAATCAACATCATCAAAATGTCCATACTCCCCAAAGCAATTTATAGATTCAATGCAATCCCTATCAAACTACCAATGGCATATTTCACAAATATAGAACAAACACTTCAAAAATTTATATGGAACCATAAACGAACTGAAATATCTGCTGCACTTTTGAGAAAGAAGAGCAAAATAGGAGGGATCACAATACCTGATATCAAACTGTATTACAAGGCCACTGTAATCAAAACAACCTGGTACTGGCATAAAAACAGACAGATAGACCAATGGAACAGAATAGAGAGCCCAGAAATAAACCCAAGTCTCTATGGCCAATTAATTTTCAACAAAGCAAGAAGTAGCATAAAATGGAGTAAAAATAGCCTCTTCAACAAATGGTGTTGGGAAATCTGGACAACTACATGCCAAAAATTGAAACTTGAGCACCAGCTTACACCATACACAAAAATAAATTCAAGGTGGATAAAAGACTTAAACACAAGTTATGATACCATAAAAGTCCTAGAGGAAAACACCGGTAGGAAAATCTCAGACATTCCATGCAGCAACATCTTCACTGATATGTCCCCTAGAGCAATGGACATAAAGGAAAGAATAAACAAATGGGACCTCATCAAAATAAAAAGCTTCTGCATGGCTAAAGAAAACAGTATTAAAATAAAAAGAGAACCAACCATATGGGAAAACATATTTGCCAATGATACCTCAGACAAGGGTTTGATCTCCAAAATACGTAAAGAACTCATACAACTCCACTCCAGGAAGACAAAAAAAAAAATTAAAAAATGGGCAAAAGACTTGAACAGACACTTCCCCAAGGAGGACATACAGAGGGCCTAGAGACATATGAAAAGATGCTCAGCATCACTGCCAATTAAAACCACAATGAGATACCACCTCACACCAGTGAGAATGGCCATCATAAACAAATTAACAAACAAGTGTTGGAGAAGATGTGGAGAAAAGGGAACCCTAGTGCACTGTTGGTGGGAATGCAGACTGGTGAAGCCACTGTGGAAAACAGTATGGAATTTCCTCAGAAAACTAAAAATGGAACTGCCTTTTGACCCAGCAATTCCACTGCTGGGATTATACCCTAAGAGCCCTGAAACACCAATCCAAAAGAACCTATCATTCCAATGTTCATAGCAGCACAATGTACAATAGCCACATGCTGGAAGCCACCTAAGTGCCAACCAGCAAATGAGTGGATCAAGAAACTATGGTACATTTACACAATGGAATTCTATGCAGCAGAGAGAAAGAATGATCTTATGCCCTTTGCGACAGCATGGATGGAACTAGAGAGCATTATGCTAAGCAAAATAAGCCAGGTGGTGAGGGACAAATACCATATGATCTCACCTTTAACTCGAACCTAATCAACAAAAGAAAAAAGCAAGAAAAACATAACCAAAGACATTGAAATTAAGAACAATCTAACAGTAGCCAGAAGGGAGGGGGAGGGGATGTGGGGAGAAGGGTTTTCAGGAACTACTATAAAGGACACATGGACAGAACCAAGGGGGAGGGTGGAAGCAAGAGAGTGACATGGGTTTGGATGGGGTGGGAAGGAGAGGAGGGGAGAAAATGCAGAGAACTGTAATTGAAGAACGATAAAGTAATTTTAAAAAATAAATAAAAATAATAAAAACTGCTTGCTGAATATATGAAATTAGAAAAAGCAAACTGCCTCTTGCTCTAAGCCTACTGTATTGGTACAGAATTTATCAACCATTGTTTATTCCATTGCCAGTCTCTCTCTCCCACCCCTACCTAATGCTAAAGACATCTGCCCATACTCTTCAGGCTACCTTTCCAGACTTATATCCCAGTGCTGATTGCCTTCAGATTGCCATTAAAGCTTCCCCCATTGCTGAGGAGAGAGAACCTCACATAGTGTACCCCTGTTCCTGGCAATACTGCAAGACCTAGCCAATTCCAGTTTTGAGGGAAGTTACCCTTTCCTCAAAAGTCAGAAATATTGGAAATGAAATGAAAGGTCTCAGGTCATCTATCCTGGTGGACATGAATTCCAACTCCTTCTGGATTGTGTGGAATATTCTCTTTAGGGGAGTCTTTTCAGTCTTCTAGAACAATAGAATGCGATCTTTTCTCTTGCCATATACAGTTCTCTTTTTTTCTGTTTCTGACATGAAGACAGATAATAAATGCTGATTGGCCTTATGATATACAAATTCCTTGAATAGAGGTTGCTCAACTGAGATCTAAGAAGCATAAGACAAGTTTATTATTTATAACTTGCTTCTCCCAATGACTGGCCTTAAGTTTCTTTCTTGTGTGTGTGTGTGTGTGTGTGTGTGTGTGTGTGTGTGTGTTTATGTTTATCATTTTGGGTAGTTTCATGGTTCTTTTTTTTTATGTTTTATTGACTAAGCTATTACAGTTGTCACATTACCGTGCCCCTTTATTCCTTTCTGCCTGGCATATCGCACCCCCCCCACTTTCCTCACCCCTTTAGTTCTTGTCCATGGGTCATACACATAAGTTACTTGGCTTCTACATTTCCTATACTATTCTTAACCTCCCCTTGTCTGTTTGCTACCTACCATTTATGCTACTTATTCTCTGTACCTTTCCCCCTCTCTCACCCTCCCACTCCTCTGTTGATAACCCGCCATGTCTTATATAAATCCCTTTAACATTTCATATAATAAAGGCTGAGTGATGATGAACTCCTTGAACTTGACCTTATCTGAGAAGCATTTTATCTGCCCTTCCATTCTAAATGAAAGTTTTGCTGGGTAGAGTAGTCTTGGATGTAGGGCCTTGCCTTTCATGACTTTGAATATTTCTTTCCAGTCCCTTCTTGCCTGTAAGGTTTCTTTTGAGAAATCAGCTGACAGTCTTATAGGAACTCCTTTGTAGGTGATTTTCTCCTTTTGTCTTGCTGCTTCTAAGATTCTCTCCTTATTTTTGATCTTGGGTAATGTAATTATGATATGTCTTGGTGTGTTCCTCTTTGGGTTCAACTTCTTTGGGACTCTCTGAGCTTCCTGGACTTCCTGGAAGTCTATTTCCTTTGCCAGATTGGGGAAGTTCTCTTTCATTATTTGTTCAAATAAGTTTTCAATCCCTTGGTCTTCCTCTTTTCCTTCTGGCACCCGTATAATTTGGGTGTTGGAATGTTTAAAGATGTCCTGGAGGTTCCTAAGCCTCTCCTCAGTTTTTTGAATTCTTGTTTCTTCATTCTGTTCTGGTTGAATGTTTTTTTCTTCCTTGTGGTCCACACCATTGATTTGAGTCCCAGTTTCCTTCCCATCAATATTGGTTCCCTGCACATTTCCCCTCATTTCCTTTAGCGTATCCTTCATTTTTTTCATCTAATTTGTGTCCAAATTCAACCAATTCTATGAGCATCCTGATTACCAGTGTTTTGAACTGTGCATCTGATAGATTGGCTATCTCTTCATGGCTTAGTTGTATTTTTTCTGGAGTTTTGATTTGCTCTTTCATTGGGCCATTTTTTTTCTCTTGGCGTGCTTGTTATGTATAAGGGGCAGAACCTTAGGTGTTCACCAGGGTGGGGCAACCCACAAAGCTGCATTGTGACATTGTGGGAAAGGGGTCTGAGAGGACACTAGGGTGCCTGCTTCGCTCGCTACCCACAAGCAAATTGGGCCCTTCTGGTGCTCATTCCCACACGGGCAGGCATGTTATAGGACTCTTTGGGTCTCTCCAACAAACTCCCCTGTGAGGCTGGGAGTTCCTCCAGCTGCCGCCTCAATCTCAACAGGTGTTTTCAATCGCTGGTTTGAGGTTTTATTTCCTCTCGCTGGGCCCCTGGGCTGCAAAGTCTGTTCTGCTCCTCAACTTCCTCTCTTGGTTTATTTGTGTGCGAATGCAGGACTGTCCACTCCACTGGCCTGGGTCCCACTGGGTCTGGGTCTGCCAGCCGCGGTCCCCCCCCCCTGCTCCCGGCCTGTTTCAGCATTGTGTGCCCAGCTTCACAACCCAGTTTTCTCTTCCAGTTTATCTGTGCACGAACACGGAACCATCTGCTCCACCGGCCCCAGCCCTGCCAGGTCCGGGTCCACCAGCCACCATCCCTCCTGCCTGTCTCAGCGTTGCATGCCCGGTTTCACAAACTGCCATGTGGCTGTGCGCCTGGCTCTGCCCTGCTTACAGGTCTGGGTGAACATGTCTCTAACTCTTTGGTTGTCAGACTTCCATAAAGTTCGATTTTCTGTCAGTTCTGGTTGTTTTTTGTTTTTAAATTGTTGTTTTCCATCTTTTGGTTGTGCAAGGAGGCACAGCATGTCTACCTATGCCTCCATCTTGGCCAGAAGTCTTAAGTTTCATCAAGAGAGTTGTGGGGCAGCCAGAGCAAACAGTAAGGGGAGATATACTTTGTAAACTGTAACTAGGAGATAGGGCCAACCAGTCATAGTGGAATTTCAAATAGAGAGAGTCACTTAACAAACAAAAAACAAAAACTACAACAAGCACCACCAACAACAAATTCTTGGGAGAAGGAAGAACCTGATTTCCAGAGTTACCACATTATAATATTCAAAATGTCCAGTTTTGAACAAGAAATTATGAGACCAGCATAGAAATAGTCCACACCCAGAATAAAAACAACCAATGAAAATTGTCCCTGAGTAAGCCCAGATGTTGGACTTTTTTAGACAAAGATATAAATCAGCTATTTTAAATATATTCACAAAGAGCTAAAGTAAACCATGTCTACAGAACTAAAGAAAGGTATGAGAATGATATTTTAATAAATAGAGAATATGAACAAAGATAAAATTATTTTTTAAAGAACTAAATAGAAATTCTGGAGTTGAAAAGTACAATATGTGATATGAAAATTTCACTAGAGAGGTTCAATACCAGATTTGAACAAGCAGAAGAAAAAATAAGCAGACTTTAAGATATTGATATTCAATGTGCCAAACAGAAAGAAAAAAAAAGAAACATGAGCAGAGCCTGAGATCTAAGGGCCACTCTTAATTATACCAATATGCACATAATGGGAATATCAGAAGGAGAAGAGACAGAGAAAGACACAGAAAGAATATCTGAAGAAACAATAATCAAAATCTTCCTAAAATGATGAAAAACATTAATTTACACATCTATAAAGCTCAACTAATCCAAGAAGAATAAACCCCAAAAGATCCACACCTAAACAATCATAAGAAAACTGTTGAAAGCCAAAGGCAAAGAGAGAATCTTGAAAGTTGCATGAAATAAATGATTCATCACTTACAAAGTGTTCTCAATAAGATTAACAGTTGATTTCTTACCAAACCAGGAAGGCAAGAATGCAGTGGGATGACATTAAAAGTGCTGAAAAGCAAAAGCTGTCAACCAAGAATTCTATATTTAGCAAAACTATCCTTAAAACGAAGGAAAATATTATTCAGCCATAAAAAATAATGACATCTTGCCACTTGTGACAATATGGATGGACCAACCTAAGGGAAATATATCAGAGACAAAAAATACCATATGATTTCACTCAAATGTGGAATCTAAAAAAATTAAAAACCAAGCTCATAGATAGAGAGAACAACAGATTGGTTGTTGTCAGAGGTGGGGGTTGGGAGCAAAATGGGTGAAAGTGGTCAAAAGGTACAAATTTCCAGTTATAAAATAAATAAGCTCTGGGGATGTAATATACACCATGGTGACTATAGTTAATAATACTGTATTGCATATTTGAAAGTTGGTAATAGACAATTCTTAAAAGTCCTTATAAGAAAAATTGTAATGAGGTATAGTGACAGATATTAACTCTACTTATTGTGTAGAGTTATTGTGGTGATCATTTCATAATACAGGCATACCTCAAAGATACTGAAGGTTTGGTTCAAGACCACTACAATAAAATGAAAATCACAATAAATCACATAGTTTTTTTGGTTTCCTAGCACATATAAGAGTCAGGTTAACACAATACTGCAGTCTATTAACTATGTAATAGCATTATGTTTAAAAACACAAATTATATACCTTAATTAAAATACTTTATTTATTAAAATGCTGACTGTCATTTGAGCCTGCTGGAAAAATGGCACCAGTAGACTGCTTGATGCAGGGTTGTCACAAACCTTCAATTTGTAAAAACTGAAATATCTATGAAGTAAAATAAAATGAAGTATGCCTATTGTATTGCAACCTTTCAAGGCCAGACAGGTTCACTTGAGATTCGGGCTGACAGAAGATAATTCGAGGAGCCTTGGGAATGCCTGACATGTCTTTATTCAAGTGTGGGGTGATCCATGCATACCACAAGCTGCATGTTGTGCCAGCAGTGAGTCCCAACTCCCTTATATACTAAATGCACACAAAACCAGCAGAGTGCCAAGATGTTATATAACAATGCATGATTCTGTGCATGTGAGCCCATTCTCAAGGCTATGGGAAAACTGCTTATCTTAGTTGCCCAGATATCTGAGTTAGGGAGCCTGACTGACTGTTTCCCCTACATTTATATATACAAATATCGAATCATTATGTTGTTGAAATTAATACCATGTTCTATGTCAATTATACCTTATTGAAAAAAGAGGAAAAAAAGAAATGGCAAAGGGAGTCTTTCAGGATGAAATAAAAGGACACTAGACAATAACTCAAATTCACACAAAGAAATAGAGACCAGTAGAAAATTTAATATTTATAGGTAAATATTAAAAATATTAATTAATTTGTAACTGTTTTCTCCATATGACTGAAAAGACAACTGCATAAAGCAATAATTATAAATCTATGTTGCTGGGAAAACCAAGTATAAGGATGTAATTACGATGTGCATTTTACTGATGAGGAACAGAGGCATGCCCAAACTGAGGCATGGGGAGGTAGTACACTTTGCCCAAGTCAAACTGTAACAGGGTGCAGCCAAGAGGGGGGACCCAAATAGGGATTTGTAATGGGGTCCAGAAGAGCTTGGAGATAATTGGCTCTATATCACAGGGCCACACCTGCCTGGAATGCTGGCAGCTCTGCCCAGAAATGGGGCTGCAGAGCAAGATTGGCAGTGGGATTTAAACCCAGGCACGGCAGCCATTAGGCGTCTCTTTTGGGGACCACGCGTCTTTTCGGGGACCATGCGGCTTAGGTGAGAGTTAGGACCATACGGCTCTGGAAGTGCTCTCTTTTTGCCATGTGGATGGTGCTAGGAGCCTGAATCACGGACTTCTACTGAGATACGGTACCCCAGACTGGGCAGAGGGAGAAGGAAGGACTGTGTGCTTTTGTGGGTATTCTAAAGAACTTTAGTCTGTATAACTTTTAAATAAATAAAAATTCCTTTCCTTTTCACCAATCTCTGGCATTGAGAGACGTCTTTCCTCTGGAAGCAGGCAAAGCAAACCTACTAAGGAGGAGGAACCCCTGGAGAAAAAGGGGGGTCTTTTGCATTGTTCAGCCCCTCCCCGGTCTGTTCTGTAACAAAACCACAGTCAAGAGGCAGAGGCAAGAATTGAACATATGCCTGCCTGATTGCAGAGCCTGTGAGTTTGATCCCCTTGCTATACTGTGTGAAGAAGAGCCCTGGCATCTCCACCTCGCTGCCAGATGGGGCTCATTGTAAGAAGTTCAAAATATCCTGCCAGGATTCTGGTAAAGATGATGGCATAGATAAACATGGCTCACCTCCTCACACAAACATATCAAAATTACAACTAAAGTATAGAACAACTGTCACTAAGAACCATCAGAAATTGAGTTGAATGGAAGTCTGACAACTACAGAACTAAAGAAACCACATCCATCCAGACTGGTAGGAGGGGTGGCGATGTGGAATGGGCTGGTCCCACAACCATGTGTGGTGGATAAAAACTTGGGAGGAATATTTTGAGAGGGAGGAGTCCCAGCCCCACCCTAGGCCCCATAGACCAA
Source organism: Micronycteris hirsuta (assembly GCA_004026765.1). Lineage (NCBI taxonomy): Eukaryota > Metazoa > Chordata > Mammalia > Chiroptera > Phyllostomidae > Micronycteris > Micronycteris hirsuta. Next base: position 20,372 of record PVJI01010553.1, read on the forward strand.
GGTTTCAGTGCCAATAAAATAAGTCCCCATGAATTCTGGCTACAAAACTCAGCAGGGATTGAGTCAGTGGAAGAAACTTCTGGAGGCCCAAGCAGTTCCCCATAAAGAACCCACATATGGACTTACTCAGACTCACTCCCCCTGAGCGCTAGCACTGAGGTAGCAGCTTGAAAGGCATCAGTGGCATACAGGGAGGGACTGAAGTGTCTGGCATCAAGGCAGAAGCTGGGGCACAGTTTTGCCAGACAGAAAGGTGGCAGAGGCCATTGTCCCTTTTCTGAGTCCTCTCCCCACAGAGCCACAGAGCTGACAGGTAGTACAATATCTAAGACTCCATCAACCTGGCTAACACAGTTTTTCCTGCCCTGGAGATCCCCTGACACTCCATGCCACCCAACCTATGGGCCCACCCAAATTGTTAACCATGACTTTTCCATATGAATGGCTTGTCTTGGCTTATGTTTCACAATTTCCTAAATCCTATCAAACAAGTAACAGTTGGACTGAGTGAGCCTCTAGCCCCCATACTTCTTGATAAGTGGCCCAAGGCCTGGCACTAGCAGCAGCCAGCCTAGATTCACAACTTGGCTTTACATGGGAATCTCCAAGCCCAGCAGCATAGGTACCAGCCATCTCAGATTGCTCTATAGCTCAGGCAGGTTGGTCCCGGCAGAACACAGGTGGGGACTGACCTTGGTCTGCACTACCCGGGAAACTGCAGAGCCTATGCACCCAGTGGACAGCTATAGACCATATTGGAGCACCACCACTCTGCCCCAGCACAGCTGATCCTCCATAGATGGTGGAGGTTAGTGGTCAGTGGTCACAGCCAAACCTTGCAGCTGACTGGCCTGGGTAACTCTATTCCACTGACCTGCCAACATCAATCAAGACTCAAATACAAGAGGAATGTACTCAGCTCACAAGAAAGGTGTACCTTGAGTACCCAGATTGGATGATAGGAGAGGCTGTGCCACTGGATCCTACAGGACACCTACTACATTAGGCCATGCTAACAGGACCAGGAGTCACAGCAGCTCTACCTAATACATAGAAACAAACACAAAGGGGCTGCCAAAATGAGGAGACAAAGAAATATGGCCTAAATGAAAGAACCAATCAAAACTCCAGAAAAAGAGCTAAACGAAATGGAGATAAGCCATCTATATGATGCAGAGTTCAATACACTGGTTATAAGGATCTCAAGGAACTTAGTGAGGACCTCAACAGCATAAAAAAGATCCAGTCAGAAATGAAGGATACACTAATTGAAATAAAAAATTTACAAGGAAACAACAGTACAGTGGATGGAGCTGAGATTCATATCAATTATTTGGAACATAAGGAAGCAAAAAACAACCAATCAGAACAACAAGAAGGAAAAAGAATTCAAAATAATGAGGATAGTGTAAGGAGACTCTGGGACAACTTCAAGCATTCCAACATTTGCATCATAGGGGTGTCAAGAGGAGAAGGGAAAGAGCAAGAAATTGGAAATCTATTTGAAAAAATAATGAAAGAAAACTTCCTTAATTTGGTGAAGGAAATAGACATGCAAATCCAGGAAGCACAGAGACTCCCAAACAAGATGATACAAAGAGGCCACATGAAAACATCATAATCAAAATGCCAAATTGTAAAGATAGAGAATCTTAAAAGTGGCAAGACAAAAATCAGTTAGTTACCTACAGGGGAGCCCCCATAAGACTGTCAGCTGATATCTCAAAAGAAACTGCCGGCTAGAAGAGATTGGCAAGAAATATTCAAAGTAATGAAAATCAGGGACTTACAGGCAAGTTTGTTCTACCCAGCAAAGATATAATTTAGAATTAGAGGGAAGATAAAGACCTTCCCAGACAAGGTAAAGCTAAAGGAGTTCATCATAACCAAACCATTATTATATGAAATGTTAAAGGAACTTATTTAAGAAAAAGAAGATCAAAACTATGAACATTAAAGTGGCAATAAATACATATCTATCAACAATTGAATCTAAAACACAAACTAGCCCTGGCTGGTGTAGCTCATTGGATTGAGTGCGGGCCTGTGAACCAAAAGGTCGCCAGTTTGATTCCAAGTCAGAGCACAGCCTGGGTTGCAGACCAGGTCCCCAGTAGGGGACACATGAGAGGCAACCACACATTTATGTTTCTCTTCCTCTCTCTCTAAAAATAAATAAATAAAAATCTTTAAAATAAAAAAACCCCCACAAACTATGCAAACAGGAAGAACAGAGACAGAATCATGGATATGGAGAGTGTTTTGATGGTTGCCAGATGGGAGGAGGGTGTGGGAGAATGGGTGAAGAGGTAAGGAGATTAAGAAGTACAAATAAGTAGTTACAGAATAGCCATGGGGATGTAAAGTACAGTATAGGAAATGGAGTAGCCAAAGAACTTACACACATGACCCATCAACATGAACAATGGTGTGAGGATTGCCTGATGGAGTGGAGAGTGGTGGGTGAAGGGGGGCAAAGGGGGAAAAATCAGGAAAACTGTAATAGCATAATTAATAAAATATAATTAAAAGAAAAAAAATCCTGCCAAACAAGGCAATCCTGCCTTTAGAATACCTCCTCCTTCATAGATTTCTATTGTAGTCCGCATATTGTCCCCAGCTCAGGGTTAGGCACACAGCAGATACTCAATAATTCCAGTTGAATTGTTTTCCTCTGGAATGACCTGCATAGTTCAGGCACCTAAGGAAAAGGCATCTTTAGTGAGGTAATGGCAAGACTATATATATCATTCATTAAGTGTTTCCCATTGTGCCAGGAACTACGCTAAGGGTTTATATATATTGAAGTTATCTTGTTTCACCCACATAAGAACCCTATCAATTAGGTTCTATAGCTATCTTGTTTTATTTATAGAATGAGGAAATTGAGGCACCAAGCATTTAAATAACTAATGCAAGTTCGCACAGCTGGTAAGTGGCAGAGCCAGAATGTGACCTCAGACAGTCTGACTCCAAAGACCATGCTCTTTCCACTCGGCCATGTCAGTAGTGTCTGAGATTTTTCCAGCTCTAGATCTTAGTTCCCAAATGAGGAGCTGAAATTCAGAGAAAGTAGTATGATTTTAGAAGTGTCTGAAAAGTGCCTTCTCTCAATATTCCTTTATCAACCCTCCCAGTTGCTGGCAGATACCTGAAATTCCACTGTTAGAGATTTATTCCTTTGATTTAAGATTCTTATTCCCTGAAACCAAGGTCTAGGAATGAGCACATAAGCTGTTGTAATATTCTTTCTGGAGAGATGCTTTTATTAAACATATAGACAGCCAACATAAGATACAATCATATCCACAGAAGGAAGAAAATATGAGAGCATGGGGCTTGGGGGCCCCATGGAAGAGAAAGGAACAAGTTAGAAGGCTACAACGCACAGATGTCACCATCTTGGAGAGGACCAGCCTATATCAAATGACAGTCATTGCTCTGGACACATCCTCACAGACAGCACTGTTTCTAAGAAGGAAAGCCTTTGTGTGAGACCCTTTGGAGCAAGGTTCTTCAGGGGAAGTGGTGCTGAAAACCCCGGAGTTGTCTGTTTATCCCGGAATTCCTTGACTTAGCTCTGAAATATTACTCAGCACAATTCCTCTGATTGTCCATAGTGTTACTGTGAGACAAACCCTATCTGTAAAGCAGGAGGAAAGGGGCTAAGGAGCAGGAAGTGCGAAGGGTGGAGCAGCTTGTTTTCCCACCCAGCTGAAGTTGAGTGCCATAGAAGAAGTGTTCTTGCCTTGGCTTGGCTCTGCCCTTGATGGCAATATGACCTTGAGCAAGTCATTCTGGCTGCTGCACTCATTTCCACTGGACTGTATTTGTCTGCTATATTCTAATGGTTTTAGTATATTCTTATACTAAACCTCCCCGCTGAGGTATTGCCCCCAAGAGCTATTGCCCTCAGTAGGCTGAGGTCACCTCCTGAGAAAACTTACAAAATAAGCATCTCCTAATTTTACACATCTGTCTGTGATACAAAGAAAGTTCTCTGACTTCAAAACCTATGTTCTATGCTACACTGTGTTTTAAATCAATTGCCAGCACTTCAGAGCTTTGAAACCTGATTAATATGCCTGAGTCTCAGTTTCCTGGTCTATAAAATGGGGATATAATTGTACTTTCCTGTCACATATTAAACACTATGCCTGGCACATATTACATGCTTCATACGTGTTATTAACAGTAACTAAACGAGCAATGGTTGCATTTGATTCCCAAATTTATGTTTTCATGTCAGTAGAAGATTGGGTCCTCTCTCTATTTTTTGAGACATTTAAATGAAATGAAAGCCAATTCAAATTTTAGAAACATGGGTAAAGCCTTCAGCCTTCTTATCTAAACTATAAGCTGCCATAGGGGCCTCCCCCTAAACTTGCAAAGGTACATGTGGTACATGTAGATAGATGCTATCTACATCACTGCCAGGATGGAGCACACAGAATGGTATCAGCTGACCAGAGACCCAGTGTGGTCTAGTTGGTGGCATATCTGGGGCATTGGGAAGTACACCCCCTGACACGTACCCATTTTCCTAATCACTCCCACCTGGTGCCTGAAATGCCCACACTGTCTTCTGAGGAGATGTCCAGAAATATCTACCCTAATAGTTCTTAATCTAGTACTGTAGCCTTCATATGTACAGGCTTTTGGCCTCCTAGATACTCCTGTCAATATGCAAATATACTTATTATGCCCCAGGCTCTTACCAACTAACTCCCAACTTGCAGTTAATTGCTTAGATGGGCCTGATAGAGTGGGGTACAGAATTATGATGTGAACTAGAGGGCTGGTTCGACTGGTAGCCAGAAGGCAAGTGATGCTAAAGGAGGTGGGGAACTGGGAGTTTGGGGCGAGAGCTTCTGACCCAACTTCACTACAGGCAGCCCTTGTGTCCCTCCCTCCAGTCTGCCTAAAACTACAGACAGAAATTAAATCCAGCGTCTGAGCAGCACAAAATTGGACAATCAAGTCATACCAATTTGGGCTAATGGGTGCAGAGAAGGCTGGTATACATGATGGACCATTTTTCAAAGAGATACAGTTTTATGATTACCCAGCCGGCACAGTAGCATGGAACTAATAGCTAACCAAGGGCTGCCAAGACCCAGGCCTGCCAGATCTGCTTAAATGACAAGATAAGAACCATTTATAATTAGCACATTTGGTCTGTAAATGGGCCTTACTACACTCCTAGCCAACAGTTTGTTCCCAGGGTTGTGATGTGCATGTACCCACAATGCTTACTCCATTGTAACAGAATCCCAAAGAAAATCCAAGCCCAGCCCCCAGCAGATGCTCTCAAATGCTGAGACAAGGCCACCCAAAGCAGTGACCAATGTTTAGCTCTTGCCAGACATCAAGAAGCAGTACTGTGGGGGAGGACTAACCTTGACCTTTGTTAGAGTGAAACACAAGAACTCTAAGACCAAAACGCCCCGAACTCCCTTATCTACTAAGAATATTCAAAGTCTTCCCAAACATCAACTGCAATTTTTTGTGGGCATTGAGTGGGGAGTGGTGCATAGTCAGAAGCCAGAGATGAAACTTTTTGGTTGCATTAAGACAAACTGTCAGTAAGTCATCCCAAGCAAGCTGGGAAGAAAGATGGTGAAGGTCACCCACCACTGCTCCCTAATACTGCTGGGAATAGACACCCACTTCTGTTTTTTTCCCCAAGTCAATGGACAACAAGGATCCTGTGTGCATTTTCCTGTCATGACACACACACTCACATATACACTCCATACACAAGTCCTTTGTTGAACTAAAGGGCAGGAAATGGGAAATTCAAAAAGAAGAGTCTGAGAAGCCATTTTATTTCATTTTCAGGGGTCTTCTTACCATTCTGCAAAGGAGCCAGCCCCGAGTGATACAGACCAGAACCCCTCTCATGGAGTCTTATTTCTCATCCTAGATATAAAACAGAGAACTTCCAGGCCTCAGGGCAGAAAAAGCTTCATCTGATGGAGAAAATGTCAGTAGGCTCTGAAAGTAACCCAGGGTTGGCCTTGTGGGTGTGGTGGATTTGTGTTTTGGTTATGTGAACACATAAAAGAGGTGAGCATGTACAAAAAAAATCACAGGAAAAGATCCAAAAGCCCACTTGAGCTGGGTCTGAAGGGGCAGCCAAACAGATAAAGGCTTCCCTCTCTCCTTTTAGATTTGTCAGTTGAGTTTTCTTTGTCCTCTGAACTGAAGTTTGGAGTTTGTGAGTATGTACAGGCAGGCAGTATGTGCCCCAAAGCATGTGCCAGGCAATAATGGGGGACTCGAGGTACCTGGAGCTGTTTCCTCAGAGATCTGGCCATGTGCAGGACAAGAAGGCTTTGGATCACTAAAGGCAAGAGAATTCTAGTTGGAGCAAAATCTTAAAGGCAAACACAAGCATAGTAGGGTGGCAGGGGTGCCAGGGACTGGAATGAGGCCTGGCTTGAACAGAGGGCCCAGACCAGAAGTGTTGAGAGGTGGGGAAGTGTAAAAAAAACAACAACAGCAAGACAGACTGTACTTGTCAGATACTACAGGTTATTGGCCTAAGACTGTTCATGGTCCTTCCCTTGGGAAAAAAATATTTGCAGACCGACATGTGATTATGTGAGCTCTCCAGCACAATGTCTGCCTAGTGGCCTCATGTTTGGGGGATAAATCTTACCTTTAAAAATCTGTATGGGCCTAGGAAACCTGGCTGAAGTTCTTTCATGGGTGAAATACAGTAAGCTAGGATAGCTGTGCCTGATATTTTATGAGTAAAGCAAGAAGAGCTGTGCCTGGTTCTGCTTTGTCTGGAAAGGGGAAACATTCCCAAGGGAGCCCTCATTCCCAGCCCCTGCTTCTATTCTGCTCCATCACCGCAGAAGTGGGAGCCCTCTCAAATGTGTTGGGTTGAAGGCTGAGAATAAATTCTGGATGTGTTTTTTTTCCCCAAACTCCATCCAGGGGGGCTTCCCATACTTAGCTTATTGTCCCCAGCTCACTGGCAATGATCTAGGCCTGACCTCAAGGAAAAAGCCTGACTGGTTTCTGAAGAAGTGTTAGCCTTAGGGAAGCAAGGGAGTTGGGGGTCTCCTCAGATCCCAGCATGTCCAGTACTCTCTTTCCCTGTTCATGGGGCCTGAAGGAGTTAAAATGCAGGCTTAGTCCCCTACTCCACACCTGCAGAGGGACAGCAGGCCTGATCTGCCCCCAATGGCTGGCATACAGGGGCCTCATTCACAATTCACTGGGTTTCAAGGGGCACTGCCTATCACAAGCCACTCTGCCATGGGGCCTCCTTCTAACCAGTTGCTGTTGCTCAGTCACGCCACTCTAATCTTGCAGATAGGCCCAAACCTCCCTTCCTCAGCACATTTTTTAGGAAGGGTGTTTTCTCTCTCTTGCTCTCTCTCTCTCTCTTTTTATCATCATCAAAATATATTCACGAAACACCCACATCTCTGTCCACACTATAAATCAGGGTGGGGAGCCTCTGGCCCACAGCCCAGATCTGGCCCTCAGCTTGATTCATTTGGCATGTGGGGGATACTGTACTGGCTGCCACAGCTGCAACCCAGAAAATAATGCCTGCCTCCCTTCCCGCCTCCCACCCCCTGGACTGCTGGGGCTGGCCCATTCCAAAGGGAGACTCAAAAATAGCCTGACTCAAATGGAGGGGTGGCTCCTCTGAACTCCTTCAGTTGCTTTTAAACAGGAAACGGGACTACAGAGCCAAGGAGGTGATTTTCATAATGAGAAAAGTCAATATTTAACGGCCACTTTGCTCATTTCCAGGACCGACCTAACAAAGGACAGCACCTACATTTTATCATTTAAACTGCCCAACCCCTTTGCATTAAGAACTCTTATTTTCATCTGGAGTGTAGGAAACAGAGGCTTAGGCACTTTCCTAGCTCCAGAGCTATGAAGCAGCCCAGCTGAGAATCAAACCTGGCTGGCTTACATCAGTGCCTCTGTAACCATTCTGCACTACTGTGTGCTGTATCAGTGCACTGGGCTTGCTCTCACGATTCTAGAGTCATATCTTTTCCTTTTTTCTGCACTACATGCAGTAATGATGTGTTAGTTTTGGGGTCACTACAAATTCGACTCCAGTTACTTAAGTGTGACAATCTCTGCTATTAAGATTTATAAAACAAATAAACAAATCTGAAGGGTAGAGATTGTGATTAAAAGGCTACTTACAATAATTAAAGGCAGTGAAACTTTTTAAAGTCCAGAGTCCAAAGAAATAAAAGAAGGCTTGAGTAGCTTATCACAAAGATTCCCCTTTCCTATTTGCCTACATAGGTCATGATGAATAGGGGTGGGGAGACGGATGAGGGAGAGGGGTGGAGAGGGGGAGGGGAGGGGGAGGGAGGGAGAGAGCAAGCCCTCTGGCCTTAATCTCCAAAAGACCTCTCCAAACCTTCCCATAGTATCTCAATGCCCCAATGCATCATTGGCACAACTCCTCATCTACTAAAAAAAATCCATTAAGATAGCATCTCTGGACAGGTGAGCTGGACCCTAGAATTTATGCCCCAATAAAATATAGTGTGTGTCTGGACACCAAAAAAAGATGTGGTGAATCTAGAAATACCCAGCAATTGAATGGTCAAAAACAAAAAATGGAACAGGGAGTAAGTTCAGAGTCTCCCAGTGTCAGACCATCTGTCTACCTTTAAAAACATGAATATAAGCTTTTGCTTAATATGAAATCTGAAAATACCAATGGACCCACAAATACCCTTTGCTGACACTCCAAGGCAGCAGACAACTGCTTGGGTTTAGGAAAAATTGAAGGAACTCTAGACTGATCCAGGAAAGAGGAGACAGCTGCTTGGTGACAGACCCCCACAGCCCCCTGACTCCTGCTTCTTAAGGCCCAAGTGACAAGAGGTATAAAATAAAAGAAAGGTTTGGATGGGCCCCTAACTTCACCAACAAGGGAGGTCCCAGAATCTGACAGCTGGTAGAAATGGCTCTGGCAGTGCGATACTCCTAATGAGTACATCTCATTCTCCCAAGATCCTTGGAAAATGGAAGTTTTGCTATGCTCAGTCCTCAGACGGCCCTGGTGCCGTCCAACCTATTTGTATCTCTTCATCCTCTCTCTAAACATTTGTTGTCTGGCAGGCACAGCTGCAGGCTCTTAAAAGCCATGGCCTCAGACCTCTGGGAGACCCCACCAAAAGAGGTCAACATGAGGAGTATCAACCTAGAAGCAAGTGGACCCTGCAGGCCTGATCACAGAAAACCCATGCCTCTGTTTTCAGAACCTGCTTGCATCTTTCCCCTGTGGCATTCCAGAAGCCAATAATTCAGAGGAGTTTCATTCTACTCAGAGAGAAGTGTATAAAAACTATAAGAATCTAAGGAAGTAAATCAAAGTCAAAATGCATCTAGCAGCCTGGTGACCTATTTCCTGAGTTGAATGTTGGAATTGCCTTCCCACAGAATGGCCAATTGTGATGTGTTAGTATTTTCATGCAGTGCAACCCTCTGGCATGGAGGCGCTGCCCCATTCCTTCCCAAGGAAATTCCACTGCAGGCAATGTTATGATTAGTGGACTAATAACACTTGTCGTTGGAACACTCCAGACAAAGCTGCAGTGTGGACTGGCCTCCAAGTCCCTTAATCACCTATTTCATCATCTCAACACTGGAGCCCTGGCAATGGGGATGGGCTTGTGGATCCCAATAATTAACCAAAGGGACAGCTGCTTGTTTGCATGGGGATCTCCCTTCCCTCCATTCATAATCTGAAGCCTATCTGGGGTGTTAACTGGTGTGGTTAACATGTCCAATACTGGATGGTAACTAGAAAAAGAGATAATACAGACTAATTCTGAAGCAAGCCACCTGCTTGTTCATTCCCGACGTTAATGCACACACATATTTCTTGTGATTAACTTGCTGGGGTTCTGGGCAGGGGCCAGGGGAGAGTCCAGGAAGTGAGTGCATGCTAGTGTGCATGACACCTGATTGGGAGCACTGCCGATCCCCAACACTATAATGGCGAGCTCCTTTAACATTACCCTAACAATGCATAGGAGTGTAGAGGGAGGAGATATGGAAACCCTAATCACACCATGGCCTCTGAAGAAGCCAACGGGGTCAGTGGGAAGTGATGGGGGCTGAAGAACAGTCTCCTCTACTCTTTCATTCGGGTGCCTTTTGATTGGGCTTTGAACCAAATCAGACCTAATTATCTGAAGACAGAGGCTTATAGTCTTTGAGTGAACTGATTTAGAAATGAGTATGTATAAAAAGAGAATATGATTACATAAACAAGTAGGAGAGAGTGAGGCTTATACACTCATAGCACAAAGAAAAGAATCTCCCAGGACTTACTGATTTCTCAGAACTGCTGGCTATCCTCAGGCCAGCAGACTCAATTTCCTTTCTAACCCTGAGAGCCACTGGGGCTTCTTGGCTACATCACTGAGTAAAGAAATAAACATATAAAGAGAGAACTAAGTTAGGGGGAGTGAGTCGTGAGAGCAAGACAGACAGGGTGAGAAAAAAGAAAATTAAAAAGGAGGTCAGTATTGTTGGAAGATAGACTGCTAACAACAATCACGTCTGCAAGTCCTTAGCAGAAGCACCAGAGCTCCAGGATGCCTGGACAGGCTTTAGGAAGAAGTGCTTTCCCAGTGAATGTATCTGATTATTTGAAACACATCAGCAATTCTCTAGATAACAAGACACAAGGCAGACAATCCTTGGCAATTTTCTTTTCACAGTTGCTGTGCTTATTCTCCAAGGTTTCTGGCATAACTACACTATTCATGGGATGCCCAGGGTGAGATGGCTGCTCCCAAGCAAACTGGGTAAATGCCAGCCCCCCATCTCCCTGGACCCAGGTACCAAGAAAGTATGGCTTCTGTTCCCTCTCTCACTCTCCCTGAGAAGTGCAAACTGTCCAGTGGACCACACAACTTTCTAAGCAAAGGCTCAAACATTCTCTGGGAAAGTCCCACCCCAATCCCTTTCCCACTGACCTTTCCAAAATTCATTTGGCTTTGTTTTGGGCTCAGCGAATTATGAAAGTTAGCTTCCAGGACAGCTAGAGATGAGGCATTCCCAATGTGGGATTCAGAACTCTGTTAGTTTCCACCAAAGTGCCAGAGCATAGTTTGGGGGTGGTTTTTCCCTCATATTTAGACAATGACGCAAAATCTGTTGATTTGTTTAGACACAATTCTCCCTTAGCAGGACAGATGGTATTCAACAGAATGAAATAATTAGGATATTTAAAAGAAATAATTATGTGGGAAAATAGAGTTGGAGTCAAACATGCCTGGTAATCTGTATGAAGAATTAATATTTAACATGTCCATAAAAATTGTCATTATAAATTCTGTTGCCTTGTTATCCCGAGGTAAAGCAAGCACTTATCAACGAGAGGTGTTTCATAGCATGCTGTTAAAGACAAAAATGATTTTTTAAACCCTCATGGGAACAGTGCCATGAAACGTTCACTTTATTTCATCTCTTCCTGGGGAAACTGAAATTCCTGGTGAAACAACTTGGTTGGGCAATGGCTCAATTACACTAAATAGTGTTTTAAAAAATAATGCAGCAGGGTGGGAGTTGGGGGGGGAATTATCTTGTTAAGTTGCTTTTTGTTTGACTATGAGCTGCTTTTGGCTTTCCATAGCTCAGGGTCCAAAAGAGGGGCCTCTTTCTGAAACAAACACTTCCTTCAATGAAAGCTTTATGTGTAAAGCTCTTTACTAGGCACACATAACTCCTCTACCCACACAAGTGAGGACTAAAGAGCCCGCAGGACATACTTAATCCTGAGTCAGCTGACTCCTGTAGTAAACAGGATGCCTGAATGCAAGGAGGAAGTCAATTAACTCCAGCTAACCCTATTGACCACAGGATTTTCTTCTTGCCTCCCCCATGGCCAGTGGGACCAAGCTCTCTTTCATTTATGTGATCTGACAAAGGCAAAGCTGTGTGAATTTGGCCCAGCACCTTGATGGGGTACTATGCCAGAATGACAATGTGTACTAAAATCTACCTAATTTAAAAAATATGGGGCCAGGGAAAAGAGCAGACTTTGAAATAAGTGGATTTGGCATAACACTCTCTAGTTCTGTCCATGTTGTCTCTTAAGGTAGGAGTTCCTTCTTTCTGCTGCATAGTGTTCCATTGTGTAAATGCACCATAGTTTTTTTGATCCATTCATTTAGTGATGGGCACTTTGGCTGTTTCCAGCACTTGGATATTGTAAATTGTGCTGAAATGAACATTGGGGTGCATAGGTTCTTTTGAATTGGGTTTCAGGATTCTTAGGGTATAATCCCAGCAGTGGGATCGTTGCATCAAAAGGCAGTGCCATCTTCAGTTTTTTGAGGAAATCCCATACTGTTTTCCACAGTGGCTGCTCCAGTCTGCATTTTCACCAGCAATGTACTAGGGTTCCCTTGTCTCCACATCCTCGCCAGCACTTGTTGTTTGTTGATGTGTTAATGATGGCCATTCTGACCAGTGTGAAGTGGTATCTCATTGTAGTTTTAATTTGTATCTCTCTGATGGCTAGTGATGTTGATATATTTAAATAAGCCGGGTGGTGAAAGCAAATACCATATGATCTCACCTATAAGTGGAACCTAATGAACAAAACAAACAAATGAGAAAAATCAAACCAGAGACATGAAAATAAAGAATAAACTGACAGCGACCAGAAGGGATGAGGGAGGGGTATAACAAGGGAGAGAAGGAGAAGGGCAAAGTCAAGGAGCATGTACAAAGGACCAAGTACAAGGACAATGTATGGGGGGTAGGATTGAATGTGCGAGGGGTGTGGGCAGGGCATGGGAGATTAATGGGGGAAAAAGGAAGACAACTGTAACTGAACAATAAAAAAATTAAAAAAAATAAAGAACAAACTGACCGTACCAGAAGAGAAAGGGAGGGGGATAATAAGGAAAATATGGGGAAAGGGCAGGTGAAGGAACATGAATAAAGGACTCATGGGCAAGGACAATGTGGGGTATAGACTGTGGAAGTAGGTGGGTACAGGGCAGTGAAGAGCAACGGGGCAAAAGGCAGGACAACTGTAAATGGACAATAAAAATATTTTTAAACATTAAAAAAAGAATAAATAAATAAATAAGTATATTTGGGTTAGCATTTTCATTTTATTTAAATGAGGCATCTGGTCTTGATCTAAAAAATTTATTCTAATTTTAAAATTCTAGCCTTGGCCATGTAGCTCACTTAGTTAGAGCATCATCCTGATATATCAACATTGTGAATTTGATCCCTGCTCAGGGCACATATAAGAATCAACCAATGAATGCATAGCTAAGTGGAACAACAAATCAATGTTTCTCTCTCCCTCAAATTAATAAGTTAAAAGATAATTAAGTAATTAAACATTAAAAAAGTAAAACTTCTATAATTCTTTGACATTATCTACCAAAGCTGAACATATACACAACTTAGGACTCAGTAATTCTACTCCTAGGTATACTCATGTGCTCTAAGACACAGTTTCAGAAATATTCATACCAGAATTATTCAAAATAGCCAACGCTGACAATAACTCAAAGGTCTATCAAGATTAGAATAAATGAATTGTGATCAATTCATTCAATGGAATACTATACAGCAATGAAAATGAATGGTCTACGCTATAAGAAAACATATACATAAATCTCACAAGCGTGATGTTGAGCAAAAGAAGCCAGACACAGAAGAGCACATTATATATGATTCCATTTATATTTAAGAATTTCTAAGGCCAGCAAAACTAATCTATGCTGTTTCAGGTCAGGATAGTGGTGAGCTTTGACAGTGGAATGGCTGGGAAAGAATATGAGAGTTGTCCTTATAAGAGACTGAAGAGGAGAAAACACAAAAGGAGGAGAAGGTGAAAGGGCCTTTTGAAGAAGGGGGAAGAGATTTAGAGTGATGTGGCCACAAGCTAAGGAAGGCTAGGAACCACCAAAGCTGGAAGAGGCAAGGAAGTTTCCTCCCCTAGAGCCCCCAGAAGGAGCATGGCCTGGCTAATATCTTGATTTCAGACTTCTAGCCTCCAGAACTGTGAGAGAATAAATTTATGTTGTAATCCACTAAATTTGTGGTAATGTGTTATAGAAGCCCTAGGAAACTAATACAGGGAAGGTGCTCTGTTTCTTGACCTGGGTACTGATTACATGGATATGTTCATTTTGTAAAAATTCAAGTTATACACTAATAATCTATGTACTTTTTACATGTATATTATATTTCATTATAATTTTATTTTAAAAAATCTATGATGCTATAATCTAGTTTCCTATTACCCATCAGTTCAAGTAAACAGGGGCTGACTTTATAAGCTTTTATTGCTTATGTTTAAGTTGTACTTTATAACAGAAAAGAAGACTTTCCACCAAATTAAAAAACGATGCCCCAGTTCTATCCATGCTGTCGCAAAGTGTATAAGCTTTATGCTAAGCGAAATAAGCCAGGTGGTGAGGGACAAATACCATATGATCTCACCTTTAACTGGAACATAATCAACAAAAGAAAAAAGTAAACAAAATATAACCAGAGACATTGAGATGAAGAACAATCTAACAATAGCCAGAGGGGAGGGGGGAGGGGACTGTGGGGAGAAGGGTTTTCAGGAACTACTGTAAAGGACACACAGACAAAACCAAGGGGGAGGGAGGAAGCAGGGAGGGAGGGAGGTTTGGATGGGGTAAGGGGGAGTGGTGGGGAGAAAATGCAGACAACTGTAATTGAACAACAATTAAGTAATTTATGAAACAAACAAACAACAACAACAAAAAAAACAATGCCCCTAACAAATGTGTAATCATAGTTTTTCCCTCTACTGTAGTATGGTGAGGGGAACTTTGGAATGTCAGAAGGAGCAGATATCCATTTTTCATATTTTCCTTTTTGTTGAAGTAGGTAGCAGATTAGTTAAGGAGTTGAAAATCTCTAAAACAGGAAGTGTCTGAAAGTTTTGGGTAATAGTAGGATGACCAGCACCTTGCTTTTGCTCAAAGTGGATCAGTTATTAAGCTTATGTGATCAACAGCAACAAAAAGAAGCCCAACCCGAATCCCACCTTATCTGGCAATTTTGCAGTGAGTGGGAGAAGTGCTGCACATAGTTCATGTGTTATTAAGAATGAGATTCAAAGATGGTTTCCTCTGTCTTAGAAAAAAGAACACATTTGGCAGCCTGCAAACAATAAACTAGTGGAGGTTCCAGATTTTTTTCCCAAAAGAATGGGATGCTTCCAAAATGAGCATGTTTTCCATTTTTTACTCCCTCCAACCCCAGGCAGATGATTTTGAACGTGCATTCTCCTCACTCTGGCTTTGAAGAAGTCAGCATTTGCCAGAACTCTGGAGTCAAGACAAAAGCCAAGTGCAGATGGAAGTGGCTGTGGAGAGCAGGCCCAAATTCCCTCGGTAGGGATTACTAAGGAACAAAGCTGGCAGGGTTGGGATTTCAAATAGTCACAGGTGCAGAGAGGCACAGGGCAGGAGTTGGGGTTCCCCAGGAGGGGCCTCTTTCCACCCTCATATAAGTCAGTTCTCATGCACGTCTGCATAAAGGGAGCCACTGCTGCCTAAGTCTGGTTACTGAACTTGTGAGTTCAAGGAGGACTCATCACTGAAAGTGGGCCTACAGGCCTACTGTTTACTCCATGATGGAGCAGAGTCTCCCCCATTAGCCCTGCCCAGGCACCAAAAACATGGGACTGTGACCACATTGTCTAGGACATTGAGTACAAAGTAAAGAAGACAACAGTGGTCTTCTTTTCACTGTGATAGGGATTTGGAAGTCCACAGTGTGAATAAGCAAAATCTTGGCAATAGTTTGGGTGATGACTTCCTTAAGGGGCCAAATTAGATTAAAATTGATGACTCCTCTAGTTTCCTCCTGCATTGGAATCTTCAAATGTGTGTGCTCTGTTCTGTATGGATGCTGTCTTTCCCCTTTTAGAGTGTAAGCTACAAGGACAGCAAGGTTTGGGCCCTCCATTTCTGTTGTCACCTTTGAGTTGTTGTCATCTACATGCAGCTGTTAATGTAAAAAAGAAAAAAAAAAGAAAAGTGAAGACAGAAAGGAAATGGCACATGTTCCAAATTAGGCCACTATGGGATGGCCAAAAGAATGACTTCTTCAGCATAAATAAAGAACTTCACTCAAGGATTTGTTCGAGAAAGAAAAATGTGAAATAGGGAGCAAAGAGAAGAAAATTCCCACCTAGGAAATATGAAAAGTAAAACAATGTTTGTGAGACCAGATAATAACTAACTGATTTGGAAAGAAGTCAAAACATTAGGTAATGTGAAATTCTGAGCCTTGACTGTAACATATATTGCATGTTTTTTTTCCTAATTCAGTTTTTTTCTGTATGGCATTCCAGCCAAATGTTCTAACTGAAAGCCCTTGAGGAAAGACTGAACATGAGACAATAGTTCATAATTCAATTCCATCCGTGTTCACTGAATGCTTAGTATGTGCTCAACATTATTTGGCATTGTGGGGAATGTGCAGGAAGCAGAAAACACAGTCAATGCCTGCAAGAAGTTTGCCATTTTGTTGGGAGAGAGAAGACTTCCAAACATAGAACAATTAAATAAGAAAATAAAGACACAGCAAAGAGACAAAAGAAACATACTTTAGTGCAAAGATGTATGGTGCAGACAAAAATGGACAATTCAATACCACAAAAATGCTGCAGATAGTAAGGAGAGGCCTACAGAATGCAAATAAGGTAGATTCATGAGCTATAGGAACAAAGCCAGCCAATGTCACACTCTGGAACTAACATTAATAAGGAAAACTCTAACTGTTTGTTCTATTAAGTCTAGGGTACTGCCTCAAAATCAATTAGGATACTGAGAATGGCTTCTAAAATCTCAACCATATTGTGGCAATCACATTGTAAGGTATATAAATGTTGAATCACTATGCTGTATACCTGAAATTAATAATATTGTATGTAAGCTATAATTAAAAATAAAATTAAAAAATAAATAAAACATTTTTAAATAAAAATAAAATAACAACTCAAGAAACAAGTAAAATAAATCTAAGAGGCTATCTAATACAAAATCAGTTATATTGATGTGGCTGTGACAAAATTTTTTGGTAACTGAGTGTGAATACTGAATAAGTAGACCCGGATTATAACAAGTTGTTAGTAAGTGTGCACCACTGCTTACAGAAGTGGACCTAAGTTTTGGGGGGCCATCAGAAAGGTATAGTTTGCCACTTCACACCGGTGAGAATGGCCATCATAAACAAATCAACAAACAAGTTTTGGAGAGGAAGTTGAGAAAAGGGAACCCCAATGCACTGTTGGTGGGAATGCAGACTGGTAAAGCCACTGTGGAAAACAGTATGGAATTTCCTCAGAAAACTAAAAATGGAACTGCCTTTTGACCCAGCAATTCCACTGAGGGGAGTGTACCCTAAGAATCCCGAAACACCAATCCAAAAGAACCTATGCACTCCGATGTGCATAACAGCACAATTTACAATAGCCAAATGCTGGAAGCAACCTAAGTGCCCGTCAGTAAATGAATGGATCAAAAAACTATGGTACATTTACACAATGGAATACTACACAGCAGAAAGAAAAAAGGAGCTCCTACCCTTTGCGCCAGCATGGATGTAACTACAGAGCATTGTGCTAAGTGAAATAAGCCAGGTGGTGAGGGACAAATACCGTATGATCTCACCTTTAACTGGAACCTAATCAACAAAACAAACAATCAAGCAAAATATAACCAGAGACATTGAAATTAAGAACAATCTAACAGTAACCAGAGGGGAGGTGGGAGGGGATAATGGGGGGAAGTGTTTTCAGGAACAACTATAAAGGACACATGGACAAAACCAAGGGGGGGTGGAAGCAAGGGAGGGAGGTGGGTTTGGCTGGGGTGAGGGGGAGTGGTGGGGGTAAATGCAGACAACTGTAATTGAACAACAATAAAATAATTTAAATTTTTAAAAAAGAAAGGTATAGTTTGGATCAGAATACAGGAGACAACCTAAGTGCTACCCTTTCCCCCCCCCTGTGGTTATGAAGTTTTAAAAAATAGTAGCTCCTTTAGAGTCATACCAGGTTACCTCACCAGTTATTACCTATGTAGCTTTGGGGACTGACTTCACTTTCCCCAACCTGGGTTTCCTTAAATGGGAATAATAGTAGTAGTAGTAGTAGTAGTAATAATAATAATAATAATAGTACCACTTGCCTCCACTGGATATGATGAGGCTTCAATTAGGTAATACATGTGGAGTGCTTAGCACAGAGCCTATAGCATATCAAGAGCTCAGTAAAAGTTTGCTATTGTCTTTGTTATTCATGGTAACCTCCTGATTGCCACTAAAGGCTAGATACATTGGAGTCTGGGCTTTGGACTCGGGTAGATTGGAGTCTAAATACTGTGCTCTGCTGTTTACTAGTTATGTAATTTTGGGCAAATTAAGCTGTTTGTTATTATTATTATTATTGGCTGTTGTACCTATTATTACTGCCAACTTGGTTGCCCAGGTACCTTGATACTGGGAAAGGAAGTTAGAGGACACAAGTATTCGAGAAACTGAAAAGGCATACCTTCCATTGTCAATGAATAAACTGGTCTTCTGAAGTATAGTCTCCCCTGAGTCTAGTTAGTGTCTATCAGCACCCCAGAGTCCATGTAGGATGAAGGGAGTTCCTGCTTCAGTGACCAACCAGCCTCTCATTACCATCTACTTCCCAAAATAAGAATATTTTGGCTCAAGAAACTCTAAGTCCAGAAGCAGGTGGCTTCAGGGCTAACACAGTACAGTAGACCCAGCTCCTTTTCCCTGTTCTTCTCTTTGTCCTGATTTCCTCCATGAGTTGACTTTATCCTCAAGCTTGACTGAGATATCTACAGTAGTTTTATAGCTCACATCCATATATAACAACATATTAAAGGGAGAGAGACTACTTTCTTAATGATGAAATAACATTCTCAGAAGCCCACAGCAAGCCTTCCTTCATCTCTCATTAATGTGTACTGGATCACAGGCCTACGCCCAAACTAATCCTTGTAGGCAGGTATATCAGAAATATCCAAGGGTATGGCATTACCAAGACTGGGTTAGACTAATTAGCCTCCAAGCACTGAAGCTAGAAACAATCCCCAAAAAACTATGCTCGTGCTCAACAATGTGAGAGAGGAAGAATAGAAGGTAGGATATCATCAGTCCACAACGGCCACTACTTTAAGCATAGGCTATCTGTGCTCCTTAATGCTGGAGATCATGAAAAATAACCCTACCACAAATAATTGGTCACTCCCTGGAAGCAGGTTGAAGTTAAGGTATACCCCAGTGACCTCTTTGGAATTATAGTCATATCCGGAATAATAGGAATGTCACTGCCTAGAAAAACAGGGTCCTTTTCTAAAATGGGCTTTCCCTTCTGGCCAGACTCCTTGGTCCATAACTACAGTTGATAGGATCTTAGGGAGAGGTTTCCTTGGCCTTTTGTTTGAATGTCATGCCCCCTTTATGATTCTATACATGAAAAGGAAACCAGCCCTTTCCAGCTATGTCAGGACCTTGATTAATGCCTCAGTAGCTAGCATGACCCAAACCACAGTGAGCTTGGTTCCTTCCTTTCCCAGAAGGAAGCTAACATGGCTCTCCCTTTGTTTGAAGGTGCTGGGTTAAAAAATACTAGCTGCAGTTTCAATGGGAAGTAAGGAGGTCTCAAAATCCATACCCCTCCTCATCCCCTTACTATTTGTGTTGAATATAAAATGAATCAGCCTGAGAAACGAAGCTTCATCCTAGCCAAGGCTGAGGACTGATACAGGCGAGGCTGGACTACTTGCACAGCTTAGTTAGTCCTGTGTTAGTCCTGTGACACCCTGTGTTAGAAGGTGTACAACCACAGGCCTATGCCTCAGGGTTCATTTCCTACCATTGGTTCCCTCTTTGACCTGGTTTTAATTTTTCAGAATTCTCAGCCCTCTTGCAGGCATTTTTGGCTCCTTGCCTGACTTCTGCGTGGTCTCCCTGGGCAGGCTGCCTTGTTCTCCCTCAGATGGTGAGGGTGGTTGTGCCTAACTGTCCTAAGAGACAGAAAGGCACCCTTTACATCTCTCCAGTTTTGGTCCATTTTTACTGCTTCTCTGGAGTTAACATCAATGACTTTGAAAACATCTTGGTAAATGTAGATGTAGAAGCTAGATAGGATTGTGGTCACCTTGGCCCTCATTTTTCTTGCTGCTCACAGAGTAGGAAAATTCAGTGCTGTTTTTGGACTTGACCCAATGCCTTTTCTGTTCAGAAAGCCAATAACTCACTCTCAAAGTGACTTGTTTGGCTCTGCTGGCTGTATCATGTATCGTATATTATAGATGATATATCACAGTCATTGGCAAAGCTAACTAATGCCCAAACTCCACTCCTAGATCCTAGCACCAACTGCCAGAGGTAACCATACATTAACATTAGTAAGATGCAGTGGGCTGTTAAACCAATCTGCATTATTTGAAGTGAAAGGGTGGAAGCAAACGGCCTTCCATGTTTCTTGGAGTAGTATCAGTATAATTTCTTTTGGACTGTAGATAACTTTGAAAGATCGTATTTTCTACATTACTTGAAATTTGTTTTTCAAATCAGCTGAATATTGTGTATAGAACATTGTGTTCAAAGTTCAAGGGACTACAAGGGTTTTAGTAAGGAACACATGCCATATGTTTTGGAAAAATTACAAACAATCCAAGATAGTATATGCTAAGTCAAAAGGAATGGTATATAGCAGGCTATAAGTGCAACAGAAGCACAGAGGACTTTATCCTTAGTTGTATAACAGCTTAAACTCATTTCTAAGCATTGCCCTTGGGCCTTTCATTCAGGACAATGATATACTCTGGGAGAAGTGGAGTGAAACACCATTTAGAGTTAACCCATTACCAGCCTACAGCAAGAGCACCCTTTTTTTCACTTGCTTGCTTCCTGTGGCTAAAGTTGGCCTATCCAGGAGGGCAAGAGTGTCTGTTCAGTGGTCTGTGTGCATTTTTCATTCTGATACTGAAGGAAAGATACATGTGGAAGGATTCTCTGAAAAATACCCTGCTGTATTGTAGGTTGCCTGGTCACACAGCGTAATGATTTTGAAAGACATTATTTTGTTCAGTGGCCTGTAGTGAGTGAACTTGGCACTCTGTCAGGGAAGAGAAATTAAGTCTATGGGAGTGGGGAAATAGTAGGGACCTCCTTGGGAAAATCTCTGATGGTCACTGAGTTTATTCATTTTTAAGAGACATTCTGGGGTCAAGAAGAGAACCCTGTCCTAGAAGTAAAGAAATGTGCTGTGGGTGAGCCCATTAGCACATATAGGGAGAACATCAGCCACTGGAAATCCACAAGGTGCATTTACAATGATGACAATGATACAAATGTCACATTTATATACCTCTTTACACTTTCAAAGCATTTTCACACTTATTACCACAAAATCATAATTTTTTTCTTTTTTTTTTTAGGAAAAAATCTTTCATTAAAAAAAAATTTTTTACAGTTGTCCCATTTCTCTCCTTTATTCTCCTCCACCCCATACACCCTCCCCCAACATTCCCCCACTTTAGTTCTTGTCCATGGGTCATACACATAAGTTCTTTCGCTTCTACATTTCCTATACTATTCCTAACCTTCCCTTATCTATTTGCTACCTACCATTTACACTACTTATTCTCTGTACCTTTTCCCCCCCTCTCCCCCTCCCACTCCCCTGTACCTTATATAAATCCCTTTAACATATCCCCCCCTACCTTATATAAATCCCTTTAACATTTCATATAATAAAGGCTGGGTGATGATGAACTCCTTGAACTTGACCTTATCTGACAAGCACTTTATCTGCCTTTCCATTCTAAATGAAAGTTTTGCTGGATAGAGTAATCTTGGATGTAGGTCCTTGCCTTTCATGACTTGGTAAACTTCTTTCTAGCCCCTTCTTGCCTGAAAGGTCTCTTTTGAGACATCAGCTGACACTCTTATGGGAACTCCTTTGTAGGTAACTGTCTCCTTTTCTCTTGCTGCTTCTAAGATTCTCTCCTTATTTTTAATCTTGAGTGATGTCATTATGATGTGCCTTGGTGTGTTCCTCTTTGGGTCCAACTTCTTTGAGACTCTCTGAGCTTCCTAGACTTCCTGGAAGTCTATTTCTTTTGCCAAATTGGGGAAGTTCTCCTTCATTATTTGTTCAAATAAGTGTTCAATTTGTTGCTCTTCCTCTTCTCCTTCTGGTACCCCTATAATTTGGATGTTGGAACGTTTAGAGATGTCCCAGAGATTCCTAAGCCTCTCCTCATTTTTTTAAATTTTTGTTTCTTCATTCTTTTCTGGTTGGATGTTTTTTTTTCCTTCTGGTCCACACCGTTGATTTGAGTCCCAGTTTCCTTCCCATCACTATTGGTTTCCTGCACATTTCCCTTTATTTCATTTAGCATTGTCTTTATTTTTTCATCTAATTTGCGACCAAATTCAACCAATTCTGTGAGCATCCTGATTACCAGTGTTTTGAACTGTGCATCTGATAGGTTGGCTATCTCTTCATGGCTTAGTTGTATTTTTTCTGGAGTTTTGATCTGCTCTTTCATTTGGGCCATTTTTTCCCCTCGGTGCTCCTGTTACATATTATAAGGGGTGGAGCCTTAGGTGTTCACCAGGATGGGGTAGCCCACATCACTGCTTTGTGATGCTGTCTGTGAGGAAGGGGTCTGAGAGGGAACAATGGTGCTTGCTGCACTCTGCTGGCTTTCAGTCACTTCTCCTGCTACCCACAAGCAAATTGGGCCCTTCTGTGCTGATTCTGGGTTGGGTGGGCTTGTGCACATTCTAGGACCCTGTGGGTCTCTCCAACGAACTCTCCTGTGAGGCTGGGAGTTCCTACTCCTGCTGCCTCAACCCCACAGGTGTTTTCAATTGGTGTTTTGAGGCTTTATTTCCCCACGATGGAGCTCTGGGCTGCTCGGTCTGTTTCACTCCTTTTTTTCTCCCGGTTTTTCTGTGCACAAATGCGGGACCGCCTGCTCCACCAGTCTCAGCCCCACTGGGTCCGGGTCAGCCAGCCGTGGGTCTCACTGGCCAGATGCAGTGTTGCCTGCCCTGCTCCACAAACTGCTGGCTTGCCGTGAGCCTTCTCCACCCAGCTCCGCCCTGCCTACTGGTCTGGATGAACGTGTCTTCTTTAACTCCTAGGTTGTCAGACTTTTATACAGTTCGATTTTCTGTCAGTTCTGGTTGTTATTTTGTTTTTAAATTGTTGTTGTCCCTCTTTTGGTTGTGCAAGGAGGCACAGTGTGTCTACCTACACCTCAATCTTGGCCGGAAGTCAAAATCGTAGAATCTTAATAGTGGAAAATCATGTTAGGAATTATCCAGTATGGCTGCTCACTCCAGGCAAGACTCATCTACAATATCCCTCTCATTTAATTTTCAAAGAAGGCCTCTGTGGAAGCCAGCTTAGCAAGTCACACCACCTTCATCTTAGAGAAAAACCAAGTAAAGACTTAGAGAGTTTCAGGCCAAGATGTTGCAGTCAATTAGTGATAAAAACTGGCCTTAGACACGCTAGTCCCAGATTCTTTACCTGCTATCACATGTCTCTTTTTTATTTAAGAGGATAGGTTCTAGTCACCCTTGTGGTCCTTATTATGTAATTTAGCACCTAATTATTCTTGAAGTACTTTAAAAGTTTCAGATATGTTGCCCCAACTAGAGTACGAGATCTTAGAGGGCCAGTTTAATATCCCATAGTGCATATTGTCTTTGAATCTCCATCATCTCCCTAGCTAACCACCAGTGTTAGGGGTTCTTGGAAAATATATAACAAATTCCTTTATGAACAAATTGAAATTCTAAAATATCTGAGTTATTCCTTATACTTTAGAGACATTCCAGGTTCTACTTTCTACGATTTTATCCTCATCTTTGAAAAATTCATTTGGTTGTAGCTACTAGGTTGAAATATTTTGGTATCAGGGCTTAAATGGGGGAAATGTCTTGATATCATATAGCAGATCACCTTTTTTTGATCAATAAGACAACTGGCAAGGCTATTTCCTAGGTCTGATATTGGCAAGTTGAGAATTCAACACATTTTATTTCTCTGTAAAGCTCTGGCTGGAACTCTAGAATGGAAAAGTCATGTTGCCCATTTCTGGCCATTGGGACCTATTAAATGAGATGTATTGTGCTCACTTTATATCTTACTGTTAGAAGAAGAGTTCTAATCATGGTTATTTGTCATGGGCTTTTGACATAAACTAGCCTCTTCCAAGCACATTAGGCTACAATGAAAATAAGAATCAAAGACTTATACAGAAATATCCACAAGGTTCACTGGTTAACCAAAGTGTGCACTTAGAAATTTCTGAAACTAAAATTTGGAACTTGGCAAGTTATTTCTATTTTTAAAAAATCAAGATTTTAAACTGCTGTCTATACCTAGACTTAAAAAAACCTCTCATTAGTTCATAATTCTTTTGTGTTTTTGACATATAGAAAAACCCTAGCTCATAAGTTTCCATTCCTATCTGCTCATTCCCTTAATTTTTCTCCTTTCCCACAAATAGGATCCATATTGCAATAAGCATCTCCTGCTCCTGCCCTCCAAAGACATCTGGAAAGGGTGTTAGTTAAATAGCAATAGGTTTTTACAGCACTATAATTTTTATAGCTAAAGGGAAGCCACCTGCCACTGCCACCTCTACACCAGAGATGGGTGAGCTGCCCCAAAAGTCTTTCATGAGAACAAGCAATGGAATCCAGCAGATCATCCTAATCAAACAACACTGAGGCAGAAGGGCCCAACTTGTCTGGCAAGATTCTTTCAAATACATTTTATACTATCAAGGCTTAAATTCACCAGAATATACCAGAAAATGTTTAAGGTAGAATAAGAGAGCTGCTGAGATACACTTAAACATAACTTTCTCAGCTTAAAATGCATAATAATCTTTTCCAGATCCTTTTAGTTCATTTTTTTATTCCAAAAAGAACCTTATATGGAATTGCACACATTTGGCCCAGTGCAACTTTGGCTCATATCAAGCCCCTTAGACTTGGCCCACCACAAATTCATGCTGTCAAGTCCAGCTTGGCTCCCACCATTGCCCAATTTTTCCTTATACACCTTATACTGTGAATATTCCAGTGTTTCTTCCCAGTCTCCCAAGTCCCCATCTCCCAAGTCTCCCAAGCTCCCTCCCAACACCCCATTCTTAGTAGATGAACTTGCTTAAAAATCTCTTATAGATATTGTTGAAAAATTGAAGCTATGGGTTCAAACTCTCTTAGCTATTGGAGACGTTAGAATATCTCTCACATTAAATAAAGTTTTTTTCTGAATACTCTTTAAGTTATTTTCTCCTTCTCTGCTCTAGAATTTATCCCTTCTCACTTTTCTTTTGTTAAGTATATTTTATTGATTATGCTATTACAGTTTTCCCAACTTTACCCCTTTATCCCCCCTCTGCCCTGCACCCTCCAACCCTCCAGCATTCCCCCGCCCTTAGTTCATGTTCATAGGTTGTACATATAAGTTCTTTGACTTCTCTGTTTCCTATACTATTCTTAACCTCTCCCCATCTGTTTTATGCCTACCAATTATGCTTCTTATTCCCTGTACCTTTCCCTCCCTATTCTTCCCCTCCCTCTCCCCACTGGAAACCCTCCATGTGATCTTCATTTCTCTGATTCTATTCCTGTTCAACTTATTTGCTTAGTATTTGTTTTCATTGTTTTTTTTTCCTTCTCACTTTTGTACTTCCACATTTATCCTCTCCCTCTAGACTTGCACCATTCTATAAGGTAGCTACTAGCCACATGCTGCTATTTAAATATAAATGAATTGAAATAAAATAAAAATTCAGCTCTACAATTGCACTAGCCACATTTCAAGTACTCAACAGCCACATGTGGCCAGTGGCTACTCTAAGGGATAGTGCAGATGTAGAAAATTTCAGTCATCACAGAAAGTTCTATTGGGTAGCAATTTTCAGTAGTGTCCTTTGATTTCTTACCTAGCCCATGGGCTCTTCAATCCCATCATCATTAACAACAGCAACAACTACCCTACTAGTAACCCTTCTGCCCTTGTAGCTTACTGCCAGTCTCTAAATTCTGCCAGTTTTGGAATGAGAATTTGCTTTCACACCTACATTCCTTCCTTAGTCCTCTGCAATCTGACTTCTTTATCTTCTTTATAGAAAGGAAGTCACCGAAGACTTTTGGGGCATCCTCCACCATTCTTTTCCAGTTTTCATCCTCCTAAAATTTATCCTCTCTAGCCTGTTTTCTCCCACCTCCTGTCCCTGGCACATAATCATTGCTGAAGAAGTGTTGTTCACTGAGACAATGAACTTTCATACTTGATCACTTAGTCCTCCAGCTATGTCTCCCTCCTGTCCTGAAAACTCAGTCCTCCATTCTTCTTTTGCCAGCCCTTCTCTGATAAGCTCATCTTTCCTCCTTTACCTTTAACTATCTGCTCTATGCAAATGGTTCTTGATCTCATGGGTTAGGATGCTAATTTCTCAAAAACAGACTCATAGATACAGAGAGTAGACTGATGGTTACCAGAGGGGAGAGTGGTTGGGGAACTGGGAAAAAAAGATGAAGGAATTGAGAAGTACTTACTGGTAGTTACAAAATAGTCATGGGGAATGTAAAGCATAGGAAATATAGTTAATAATATTGTAATAACCATGTATGGTGTCATGTGGGTACTGGAAATATCAAGGAGAACACTGCAAAGTATATGAGTGCCTAACCACTGTGCTGCACACCTGAAACTAATACAAACCAATATTGAATGTAAACTGTAATTGAAAAAATTTAAATAAAAAATAAACATTTTTAAAAGATGCTAATTGCTCATTTACATGCCTGCAATTACCAAGAAAAAGTGCTTGTATTATCAATGAATGCCCCCAGTTATTAATAAATGCAGAGAAATCTATATCCCCATCTCAGTTAATTCCCATGTCCTTTGCAATGCTGTGAGGCTGTGAACAGTCAGGAATTGAAGGGGACAGAAAGAAAGACTGCAAAATGAAAGATATGGGAAGGCTCTGGTCAAAGGAACTGTCTATATAATAATTCTGCTATAGTCTTTCTTATGACTAGTTTCAAAGTTTCAGGATAGAATAGAAGTTCTTTTTCCTATTCATCTTTACTTCCTTTTTTATTTTTTGGAGGGAGGAATGGGTTAGTACTCTCCACATTGCCTCTTCAGAGCAAACTACACAACAGTTGTAGATCAAAACTGAAAACCAGCCACTTGCACAAAGGCAATATCAATGCAATAAACCCACAGAAAATTACACCCTGGTGTTGTGTGAAGTAAGTTGACAGGACAACACCTCCTTCCCTTTTCAAAATGAAGGCATAAAGTCCACTCTAACCTTGAACAGCATATGATATCTATAACCAATGTGAAGGAAAGTCAGAACTTTTTTCTCCCTTTGTTTTTTTTTCCTTTCAGCACAAATATTGCTCTGCTGATTAGAAAGCTAAAAAAGTGAGTACCTAAAAAAAGTATAACTCATTAAGCTGAAGTAAAATGAAAGTAATGCAGACAACACAGTGCATGATGCTTGATTCTATTACACTTAAACTTAAAAACTACTGGGTCCTGACCAACGTACCCCACCCCTAGCTTTATTGAAATAATTGACAAGTAAAATTGTAATATATTTAAAGTGTACGACATGATAATTTTATTACATATACATAGTGAAATGATTACTACAATCAAGTTAATGAACATATCCATGACCTCATAAAGTTACCCTTTTTTTTCACACAACACTATTATTAACTATAGTTGCCATGCTATATATTAGATCCTCAGAAATTATCCATCTTCTAACTGGAAGTTTGAAACCCTTGACCAACATCTCCCCATTTCCTCTACCTCCCAGCCCCTGGTCATCACCATTTACTCTGTTTCTATGAACCTGACTTTTTTTTTATTCAACATATAAGTGATATGATACAGTATTTGTCCTTCTGTTTCCTGACCAATGTTCTTGAGCTGTAAATTCAACACCAAAAACCTGCAATGACGCTAAGAACATTGGGGAAAGCAGGGGAAATTTACACTGGACAGATGTGGGGAGTCCCAAAACTCAGTAATCTTTGAGAGTACAAGGTCAAGACAGTTTTTCACAATGATTTGTAAGAAGTTTTTTTTTTATAAAAGAAAAACAAACTTAAGAGAGAGTATTCAGTTATATATGAGGGTAATCAAAGTAACAAAAATAATCTCCAAAGTGGGCATTTACTAGGTACCTTGTGTTAAAATAATATAAAAGGCAGATTGTTTCAGCCAGTACAGCTGTCTTTATTGCACTTGAAGAAAATTTGTAGATGAATAACTGCTTTAAAAGAAGAAGGAAGGAAGGAAGGAAGGAAAGAAAGAAAGAAAGAAAGAAAGAAAGAAAGAAAGAAAGAAAGAAAGAAAGAAAGAAAGAAAGAAAGAAAGAAAGGAAGAAAGGAAGAAAGAAAGTCTCCTTTCCCACAGCCTTCTGCCAAACAGATTCTGTTGCTAGGTAAACATAAGCTACCAACAATTTATGTACCAGTATACACAGCAAATTATAGCTGAGAGGAAGCTTGCTAGTTTATGAAACAGATGGTAGATTTATGTTGTGGCCCAAGAAAAACAGGGTTTTTCCACGATGAGCCACTGCAAGTCTCTCTGACAATTTCCTAGCCTAATAAACACTCTGACTTTTTATGTAGTGAAGTTGGATGAGAATGGAATCATGTAGAAAAGAAAGGAAGAGTTGAAAGGAATTACAAAAAAAATGCCCTTTGAGATAGTTGGAATTATTGGTTTTAAACTTTGTTTATAAATATGTAATAATGGCAGAAAGTAAACCAACACGGCTAATAATATATCCCTCAGACTTGCAATCTGGGTTGAAGTCAGATTTAAGTCCAGCTATATCAACTCCACCTCTCTAGCATGATAAAATTTAAGAAAGGCTGGGAACAAGAGGGTATAATCTTCTGAGAACCTCTGTAACTAGAGAATATACCCATGCTTATTAAAATTTTATAAAAAGAAATTTCAGCAACTTAAAGCCCTTGCAGCTTATGTTTTTCATCCAAACTAAACTGATGTTTGTTTAAAAAGCACTGGTTCACAACTGGACTTCTACTGTTCCACCACATCTTGGAACAAATTGTTGAACCACAGTCAGATCCACACTGACATCTGCAGGTAATTGAAACAGGACTTCTATGAATTGATTTCTAGACACGGGGCCCTCAAACCAGTCATCACAGTAGTGTGCAAACACATAACACTTAAATACCTTGAAAGATGATTAATTTCTTAAAAAAATACTATCAAGGTTTAAGTGCTTCCATAGATTAAAATATTGCACATAGAATATGAGCTCAATTATGTAGAAAAAAACCCAGAAACATGTCACTATTTCTGCCTGGTGTAATTATGATGGTTTCATTTTCACTTTAAACTTTTTTTTGACTTTCCATTACTTTTCACATATTCTCCAATGAACATATACTACTTTTATAATAAGTAATTTAAAGTTTGCTGCCTAAATTTTAACCCCAAACCTTTAGTTGTCCCAATTCAATTTGTATTCACATTCATTAAAGCCTTTTAAAAACACCCTGCAAAAATGTTGTTTTACTGTAGTAAACTGTTAAGCAGCATGTTTATTTACACAGATTATCAAAAGTTCTAAATACACACAAAAGTAAGGATAAAACAGATTTGTAGCAGACTTGAGCTGCTTTAGTCTAAGACATGTGATTTTTGTATGGTGCCCTTCAATTGAGAGAAATTTCAAAGTAACATTTATTGGATCAATCTATAATTACAGTATTAGAGAAAATAGGTACTACCAAGAGGCTCCTTTTACAATGACTGTCTGAGGAAAAGTATTTTTCTAGGCTTGCAAAATCAAATGACTCATTCAAGTCCTGAGGTAAAAAAAAAAATCAATGTTTGAAGAAACCCTTATTCTACATGTTGAAAATTGAGTGCAATAAAAAAATACATCAAGGATTTCTAGTTGTAGAATAAAAAAGTACAACTGCTTAAAGGCTTATTAAGAAACAATCAATAGGCACTCATAAACATGTAGTACCCCAACTTACAAATGTGTTACATTTCAAACATTTATTGATATATTTTATTTTTTGGTGCTCAGAAACTGTATTTTCTTAAAGAAACAAAGTTATGGTAGTAAGGGTGCCAAGTTAATTCACAAAAGTAAAGCTAAAATACTGTAGGTTTCCCCCTGGCCAGTGTGGCTTTGTCGGAGTGTTGTCCCATAAACCGAAAGGTTATGGGTTTGATTCCTGGTCAGCACACATACCTAGGTTGCTGGTTCTCTGGTAGAGGCACATGAGGCATGCAACTGGTCGATGTTTCTCTCTCTCTCTCTAAGTAATGAAAAAATATCCTCAGGTGAGGAATAGATAGATAGATGGATAGATAGATAAATGAATGAATGAATGAATAAATAAATAAATGATATTTTAGGTTTCAAATGAAACTGTAGAAAGAAGTTAGCAATAAAATCAAACAAATGTTGGAATAATTTTAACAATAAATTATTTTTCAGTTTTGTGTTTTGGTGCATGAAAAAATAACTATAGAAAGATAAGAAAGTGGATGCCCTGGCTGGCGTAGCTCAGTGGATTGAGCACAGGCTGTGAACCAAAGGGTCGCAGGTTTGATTCCCAGTCAGGGCACATGCCTGGGTTGCAGGCCAGGTCCCCATTGGGGGCCACATGAGAGGCAACCGCACATTGATGTTTCTCTTTCTCCCTCCCTTCCCCTCTCTAAAAATATATAAATAAAATATTTAAAAACAAATAAATAAAATATGCTGTTACCTTTGGGGAAAAAAGATAAGAAAGTGGGATCCTTTCAAGCATTTTAGATAGTAACATCTAATGCTCTTTCAAACTTGCAGATTTTCTTATTTTGGTTTTATGCTTATGGGTCATTCCTCATGTTTTTCTTTAGTTAATGAATGGACATAAGATGAAAATTAGGGGAGAAAAATTAGGAGAAACATTTTGCAATGGAAACTGAGTAAGAATTGAAACAGAACGGGGGACTTCTGGCCAAGATGGAGACATAGGTAGACACACTGTGCCTCCTCACACAACCAAAAGAGGAAAAACAACAATTTAAATAAACAAAAACATCCAGATCTGACAGAAAATCGAACTGAGTGGAAGTCCGACAACCAAGGAGTCAAAGAAGACATGTTCATCCAGACCAGTAAGCGGGGCAGAGCTGGGCAGAGAGCGTGTGGCAAGACAGCAGTTTGTGGAGCGGTACTGGCAACACTGCAGTTGCCTGGAGAAACCCGTGGTGGGCGCGCCCGACCAAACGCGGCAGGCACACTCTGCGAAACCCGTGGCTGGCCAACCCAGACCCAGCAGGGGTCCACCCACCCGTGACTGGTGGACCAGGCGGTTCCTCATTCGCATGCAGATAAACCAGGAGAAAAAGCGGGGAGAGGAGCAGACCGCACAACCCACCAATGTGGAGAAATAAAGCCTCAAACCACCAATTGAAAACAACTGTGGGGGTTCAGGCAGCAGTGGGAGGAACTCTCGACCTTACAGGAGAGTTCATTGGAGAGACCCACAGGGACTTGGAACTGTGCAGGCCCACCCATCGACCCCGGAGCCAGCAAAGAAGGGCCCAATTTGCTTGTGGGTAGCAGTGTAAGTGCAGAGTGTGAAGCAAGCGCCATTGTTTTCTCAGGACCCGCCCCCACAGATAGCATCACAACACAATGACGTGGTGGTTACCCCGCCCTGGTGAACACCTAAGGCTCTGCCCCTTAAAGTAACAGAGAAAAAAAATGGCCCAAATGAAAGAACAGATCAAAGATCCAGAAAAAAGAACTAAGCGATGAAGAGATAGCCAATCTATCAGATGCACAGTTCAAAACACTGGTAATCAGGATGCTCACAGGACTGGAAGAAAAATGCTTGCATTAGTTGAACAAATGAAGGATACAATAAAAGAAATGAGGGAAAATCTGCAGGAAACCAATAGGGATGAGAAGGAAACTGGGACTCAAATCAACGGAGTGGACCAGCAGAAAGAAAAACACATCCAACCAGAAAAGAATGAAGAAACAATTCAGAAAACTGAGGAGAGGCTTAGGAACTTCCAGGACATCTTTAAACATCCAAACATCCGAGTCACAGGGGTGCCAGAAGGAGAAGAGGAAGAGCAACAAATTGAACACTTATTTGAACAAATAATGAAGGAGAACTTCCCCAAGCTGGTGAAGGAAATAGACTTCCAGGAAGTCCAGGAAGCTCAGAGAGCCCCAAAGAGGTTGGACCCAAAGAGAAACACACCAAGGCAGATCATAATGACATTACCCAAGATTAAAAATAAGGAGAGAATA
>PVJI01010554.1:0-59882 GCA_004026765.1 Micronycteris hirsuta
TGTATAATCAATCCTATGTAAATGTGTGCTAATGCCCCTGATAAAAACCCTGGCTGGGCAAGCCACGAGGCTTTTTCCTGGAATTGGGAGGAATCAGCCACGTAGCCCCGGTATTACTTTCCCCGCGTGTCACGGTATGACACGCACCGAGTCACGGCAACCACGGGTGTCGGCAGGCCCGATCTACCCCGTGTCATAGATTAGTTAATATTATCTAAACTCTTAGGATAATGGAGGAAGAAAATGGGGTTGAAAGTAGGTAAAAGATGTGGCCTTGCTGCATAACTCCAATGAGAGGCAAGGCTTGACCTTGTAGTTCATGATTTTTTCTACCACAGTGAACTATCTCTAGAATGAATGTTACTATAAAGCATGTACGCGCAGTGGTAAAAATACTTAGATGTAGAAGTCTATAAGAATATAAAATTAGTGAAAGATCTAGTTTCACTTGTAGTTTGTATACTATGCAATAATCTTGAAAATGTCCTCTCTTATACTGATTGAAATCCCTCTTTTATTTGAAAACTGGGGGAGATATTCAACAAGCTGAAAGTAAGATGATTATTCAGGTATTTCTCAGTTTCAGGTCCACAATTCTGTACTCCACTTTGTGATGCTATTGCTGAGACTCTAAAATGTACATTTCTCTTTTGCTTGAGAGTTCCTTGTTAGATTTTACAAATATGGGGAACTGAAGGAAACTAGACATCTGGTAAGGGATATGATGAGTTCCTTCTCCATGCTTTGCTTCCTATTTCTATCAGCATTGTGTCAGCGAAGATTTTTCACCTTGATAGCAGCAGGTGGTGTAACAGCAGTTGACTTCAGTTTTCCATTTGCATCCTATATTAGCCAGAGCTCCCCAAAGAAAGAGAACCAATAGAATATGCATATATACATATATGAATATATTATTGGAATTGGCTCATGTGATCACATGGAGGCCAAGAAGTCCCACAATCAACCCTCTGCAAACTGGAGAAGAAACAGGAAAGCCAGTGTTGTAATTCAGTACAAGTCTGAAGGCTTGTGGGGGCCAATGATATTAAGTAAGAGTCCAGGATTGAAGGCCTAAGAACGGGGGGACGGGGACTACTAGAGTAAGAATCAGAGTCCAAATGTCTGAGAACCAGGAGCACTGATGTCCAAGGACAGGAGAAGAAAGGAAGAGAATTTACCTTTCCTTTGAGTATTTGTTTTATTCTAGTACTCAGTGGATTGGGTGATGCTCACCCACATTGGTAAGAGTAGATCTTCTACTCCTACTCTACTGATTAAAATGCAAATCTCTTATAAAACATCCTCACAGACATACTCTCAAATAATGTTTTACCAGTTTTTGGATATTTCTTAGTCCAGTTAAACAGACACATAAAATTAACAAGCTTTATCACACAACCAGAAATGCTACCAATAGCTAGTTTTTTGGAAGAATGAGCTATAGCTTCAGAGAGCTGCACCTCCACATTTCTAGATTCTAACTATCCCAGCCTCTTCTACTTGGTCTGTAAACCTTCATAGCGGTAGCTACTTTTTGTAATTAACACCTCCATGTTACAAAGAGTTATCCCTTTTTTTCTCTTTTTGACCTTTCAGTTTATCAATAGCTATTTATACAATTCCTTTATTAAATTCCTTTGTTAAAGTTGTGAGTGGTTCAGATTTTCTTACTGTGCCAAAGATGATAACAAAGAGATTTAAATCAACAACAAACAAGTGCTGGGAAAGATATGGAGAAAGGGGAACACTTTTGCACTGTTGGTGGGAATGCAGATTGGTGCAGCCACTGTGGAAAGTGGTACAGAGATACCTCAAAAAATTATAAATAGATCTACCATTTGATCCAGCTCTCCCACTTCTGGGAATATATCCAAAGGAATCCAAAACACTAATTTGAAAGAATATAAGCACCCCAATATTCATTGCAGCATTATTTACAATCACCAAGATATGGAAGCAGCCCAAGTATCCATGAGTAGATGAGTGTATAAAACATCTATGGGACATTTACACAATGGAATACTACACATCCATAAAAAAGAAGAAAATTTTACCCTCTGCAACAGCATGAATGGACCTAGAGAACATTATGCTAACTGAAATAAGCCAGTCAGAGAAAGACAAATACCATATGATTTCACTCATATGTGGAATCTAGTGAACAAACTGTACTAACAAGCAAAATAGAAACTGACTCATAAATAGAGAGTATGATAATAGCTTTAGCAGAGGGATTAGAGGGTGGAGGGATCGAGAAAAAAAAGGAAAAAGACTCATGGACATGGAAAACAGAGTGGTGATGGGGGGAGGAAGAGAGTATAAGGGGGATAAATGGTAATGGAAAAAAACAGTAAAAAACAATTATTATTTCACTTAGCATAATGCTCTCTAGTTCCATTTATGCTGTTGCAAAGGGTAAGGAGCTCCTTCTTTCTTCATGCTGTGTAGTATTCCCCTGTGTAAATGTACCACGTTTTTTTGATCCATTCATTTACTGTATGATCTCTCCTTTAAGTGGAACCTAATCAACACAACAAACAAGCAAGAAAAGTGTAACCAGAGACATTGAAATTAAGAACAATCTGACAGTAACCAGAGGGAAGGTGGGAGAGGATAATGGGGGAAAGGAAGGATGGTTTTCAGGAACAACTACAAAAGACTCAGGGACAAAACCAAGGGGGGATGGAATCAGGGGAGGGATGTGGGGGTGACTGGTGTGGGGGGTGAGTGGTGTGGGGTAAATGCAGACAACTATACTTGAACAACAATAAAACAATTATTATTGTTGAAAAGAAAAAAAAAACAGATATTTTAGATTTCATTTATATGATTATTTTCTTGTATACCTTGTTAAGACAAACTTCAGGTAAGAAATAAGAGTTCATTAGAGGTTTAGATGAGAAAGAAAAACAAGTAATGCCAGAATGAGAAGAAATGCAGAAGAAAACAAGACCTGGAATGCTGTTCTCAGATTGTTTTATGGTAGCATAAAGGCACTGGTTATCCGCAACATGACACAGAGATAAATTACTTTTATTTTCTCAATTTTCCATTGAACGGAGCCTACTAAGCATAACTTGTAATATGAAACCTTAAATTGTATTAAATATAATATTACTAAATTATAGATAAAAATCTCACTTAAAGTAATATGAGGATTTAAAAATATGTAAAGTAGACAAGAACAACAACAACAAAAACACATACATGGTCATCACCTGCATTCCCATGTACCCACCCATAATGTTGCTACATTGCTTTAGCCTATTGCCAAAACCTGGCTACTTTTATATCCTTTACACTTTGCTTTATGTTATTTTTTATGAAGCACTCTTTCTACTTTTGTCCATCAGTACAACTCCTACACACTTGCTAAGGCCCAGCTATAGCCCAGTTTGAAATGTCGCCATCTGGGAGAAGTCACCCCAACACCCTGGTCACTGTTATAGCTTCCTTTGCTGGGCTCCCAGAAGACTTATTAACACCCTTTAAAACATGTACATGTCTAATTCTTACACAAATTCTTTTGTGTGCATTTGTGTGTAGAGGGGGACCCCACATTACCAAGTAATTCTTTGACATGAGTTAAGTGTCCTGTAATTCAACTCAATTCTGACACTGGAGATTGTATCAGATTCCACAGCTTAAGGGCCCAGTCCTATAAGATTCTTCCCTGAACCTGTCTTCAGATGCCAGCCACAAGTCCAGATTATCACCTTTATGTCTGATCAGAGTTTCCAAAGACAGCCCTCCTTGGTTTCAATTAATTTGCTACAACAGGTCACACAACTCAGACAACATTCTACTCATTACATTACCAATATAGTATAAAAGGATACAACTCTGGAACAGTCAGATGGAAAAGATGCATGATGGGGCATGGTATATGGGAAGAGGGTGTGGAGCTTCCAGCTCTCTCTGAGAACCTTTACTTGCTCATCAAGTGGAAGTTCTCTAAACCCTATTTGTTTGTGTGGGAGAGGGTAGTGGAGGCTTCATTAGCATTATGATCAATTAAATCATTTCCCACTGGTAATTAAATTAATTCTGTAGTCCACCTTCCCTTTTGGGAGGTCAAGAGCTGGGATTCAAAGTTCCAACCTTCTAAAAGCATGGTTGGTTCCTCTAACAACCAGCCCTCATTCTTAGGTGCTTTATAAAATTCACCTTATTAGCATAACAAAATACACATTCATTGCTCTTTTAATCCCCATGCAATTCCAAGGTTTTAGAAACCATGTGCCAGGAACAATGGACAAAATCCAAATATATTCATCACAATATTAGAACATTATATATATATATATATATATATGTGTGTGTGTGTGTGTGTGTGTGTATACATATATATGTAAATATTGATGTGTAATGAAAATATATAATATAGATTCTAATTACATATTTGGCTATTTTCATTATAATTGAATTCTATTATTGTATAAAGTATGCTTCAGTTATCTATTCCTGTAACACTGTCTGACATGTAGCTGGCATTTAAAAATGTTAGATTAGGATGAACACCTAAGGCTCCACCCTTTACTATTGAACAGGCATGCCATGACAAACAAACAAAAAAAATGGCCCAAATGAAAGAACAAATCAAAGCTCCAGAAAAAATACAACTGAGAGATGAAGAGATAGCCAACCTATCAGATGCACAGTTCAAAGCACTTGTAATCAGAATGCTCACAGAATTGGTTGAATATGGTCACAAATTAGATGAAAACATGAAGGTTTTGCTAAGTGAAATAAAGGAAAATGTATAGGGAACCAATAGTGACAGGAAGGAAACCGGGACTCAAATCAACAGTGTGGACCAGAAGGAACAAAGAAACCTTCAACCAGAACAGAATGAAGAAACAAGAATTCAAAAAAATGAGGAGAGGCTTAGGATCCTCCAGGACATCTTTAAACCTTCCAACATCTGAATCATAGGGGTACCAGAAGAAGAGGAAGAGCAAGAAATTGAAAACTTATTTGAACAATTAATGAAGGAGAACTTCCCCAATCCGGCAAAGGAAATAGACTTCCAGAAGTCCAGGAAGCTCAGAGAGTCCCAAAGAAGTTGGACCCAAGAAGGAATACACCAAGGCACATCATAATTACATTACCCAAGATTAAAAATAAGGAGAGAATCCTAGAAGCAGCAAGAGAAAAGGAGACAGTTACCTACAAAGGAATTCCTATAAGACTGTCAGCTGATTTCTCAAAAGAATTCTTGCAGGAAAAGGGGCTGGAAAAAGTATTCCAAGTCATAAAAGGCAAGGTCCCACATCCAATATCACTCTATCCAACAAAGCTATCATTTAGAATGGAAAGGCAGATAAAGTGCTTCCCAGATAAAGTCAAGTTAAGGAGTTCATCATCACCAAGCCCTTATTATATGAAATGTTAAAGGGACTTATCTAAGGAAAAGAAGATAAAAAACATGAGCAGTAAAATGACCACAAATTCACAGTTATTGACAACCAAACCTAAAACAAAAACAAACTAAGCAAACAACTAGAACAGGAACAGAACCACATAAATGGAGATCACATGGAGGGTTATCAGTCGGGAAGTGAGTGGGGAGAGAGGGGGAAAAAGTATAGAGAATAAGTAGCATAAATGTAGATAGAAGATAGACAGGGGGAGGTTAAGAACAGTATAGGAAATGTAGAAGCCAAAGAATTTATAAATATTATCCATGAACATGAACTAAAGTGGGGGAATGCAGGTGGGAGGGGGGTGTGTGGGGAGGAGGGGAATAAAGGGGGGGGAGTGGGACAGCTATAATAGCATAATCAATAAAATATATTAAAAATCATATGAATACTCAAGA
Source organism: Micronycteris hirsuta (assembly GCA_004026765.1). Classification (NCBI taxonomy): domain Eukaryota; kingdom Metazoa; phylum Chordata; class Mammalia; order Chiroptera; family Phyllostomidae; genus Micronycteris; species Micronycteris hirsuta. The sequence continues at coordinate 5,822 of PVJI01010554.1, forward strand.
GATAAAGAAAAAAATGGAATACTATATTCACTACTGATAAAAAATATTTCAAAGAACACTTATAGAAGGAAAAAATATCAGCTTGACAGAGTATATATGACAAACTCACGACTAAGTATATACTCAATTATGAAATAAAGAGTGTTCTTTTTAAAATGAAAAACATAATGTCCTCCTGCATTACAAAAAATATTAGATTAATTAGTCAAATAATGAAAAAATAAGTTGATTTATGGTTATTGGATGAGTATATTGAGAAGCTATATATAGTAAAACTATGTACAACAAAGCAAGTAGCGTATAAAGTTTTCCATGTTTGGTTAATAGTTCAAGTTTTCTTTAAGATATTTTCTATTTACACAGAGATGTTTCCATTTCAAAGCTGGAATTTGGGCCTAGTCATTTGATCAGGTGTTAAAAAAAAGAAAGAAGTAAGAAAGACAATAGTGTTTTTGGCTATCACTATTGGAATATACTTTAGAAAAGCTATTAAATTGTATATGTACTAGATATTCATTATATGCTTGTATTCTTTTTCAGAATATGTCTTATTTCACATGATTTCCACCCCCAATTTTTTGAATCCTCAACCACAAGAGTATGGATTTGCTCTAGGCTTACCTTCTAGACCACAAGGATCATTCCAAGAATACAATCAAAAGTACGTAAAAGAGCCAATTAAAATATTATGTTATAATCTAAGTGTTAAAGACAGTAGAGTTTTATTTTATTCTGAGATCAGAAAGTCAAGAACTACGTATGGCTGAATGTGCCTATGGTGATATATATATGACCATATGTGTGTGCGTGTGTGTGTATACATGTGTCTATATATAGAGATATTTGATGAGCACTTATAAGAAAATGAAGCAGAACAGATGGAAGACCACTGTAAAATAAGGAGAGAGTGAGGGGATGCATGTATCAAGAAGGAAGGTTTCTCAAAATATCATTTGATCATTTGGATACAGTGATATCTAAATATCTAAATCAACCTACCTCAATTTCAAGCCTTTGTTGTTAAGTTATTTTATAAATTTCTTTTGAGGTTAAACTGGTTTGAGTTTGTCCTGGTTTGCACTATAATCCTTCATCATACTTTCTCTTATTTCTTCTCATTAGCATGGTTCTTTGAGAATTTACAAAATAGTTTTGTTAGAAATTGAAAAATTGCACCAGGTGTTAGACCATGGTTCAGCATCCTCACTTCTTGAGTTCTGGCTAAGAATTCTGAGCCAAGACTCAAACTAGAAGACAAAGTTTATTTAGAAAGTTACAGAGATAACAGAATGGCCTTTGGAGTTTAGAAGAAAGAGGGAGAGAGATATGCACCTTGAAAAGAGAGAGGAAAGGCACAGGCATGGTCTGAAAAAAGAGAGAGAGAAAGTTCACCCTGAGGAAAGAACAGAGTCAGGAAAGGCTCAGGGTAGAGAGAGCTGCACAGAGTCTCTTTCCTGAGGGCTTTTATCTGGAGGTCTCTGGAGAGGGTCTCAATAGAATATTTATCAGCTTTCCCAGCATGTCCTTTTAGGGTTGTGGTCTCCACTGATTGGTCAATGCCAGGGGTTCATTAGTCTATGTAGTTGGTCCTGATGTCAGCCATGGAGGCACTTTACTGTTTCTCTGGGCCTAGAGCCACACAGCTGAGGCCTAGATGTCATCTCCAGGGTTTAATGTTTCTGGGAGTGGTCATGCAAGGACTTGTAGTTCTGCCCATTGCTAGGCACCTGGGGCTCTCCACCCTGGGGACCCTCTGCACCTGGCCTGTTGTCCCTACTCTGCTCATGCCTGTCTGACTGCCTACCACAGTTTGACTTCACATTCTAGAACATGGTCATTAACATTAAAAAACTTTTTAAATCTGTAACTTAGATTTTCCTCCAGATATTCTAAAGAATATTCATTAACATAACCCCCAAATACTCATAAAATCTGTAGTCAAAGAAGCCTTAACAGTTTCTAGTCTAGTCCTGGAACAAGAGCAATAATTTTATACATTATACCTTGGGAAAATAGATCACCAACTCAAGCTTTAATGCATGCAGTGAGTGGGAGCTCCCAGCTTCACAGGGCAGACTGTTCCAGTGATGAGGAGAGCAAAGAAAATTCTTAAATGTGTCAACCTAAAATCTGAATTCTTATAATTTCTAACCTCAGGACAATAGAAAGTAAGACATCTCTTTCTTACACTTCACAACTCTGTTTTCTTTACTCTTGTGTCTTCTTATTTCCGTGACAAACTATCATTTTCTCAACTATTTCTCTTAAATAAAATCCAGAATATCTACTATTTCCCCTTATTCTCATGAATGATGTCTGTTTTGATTATGTGGGTTTTCCCCTAAAATTTGTTACCTTGAATTGAAGTCAATCTGCAAAATTCTCTTCTGGCTACTTTAGCATACAATGTAGACATTCTTAATAATGACTAGCATACAACATAGTTATCGATGCAGTTTAAATCTGTATTGTACTTCAAAGTCATTTTTTTATAATTTTGAGATTTGATCAACTAGAAATCACAGATAGTTTACACACAAATTGCTGCAAACATTGAGATTTACTAGCATGCTGATGTGGAGAATTAAGCAATCCTTCTATTTGCTCCACCAAATGCTTCATTTTAATCAGCACGGACCAAGAATCATAAACTGTTTAGCACTATTATGTTGAAGCTCCTTTGCAAAGTTGTTTATGAAGACAATTTAGTCTAACTGACTAAAATATTTAATTATCATGAGCGTGTAGTAATAATAAAAATGGCTAGTGAATTTCCTTTTCATTTTACCTACACTGCATAGGTCTGTTTAATTCATTAAGTGAATCAAATAGGTTAATGCCATTTTAGACGCCAACATTCTTGTTACATCATATTCTGAGAGCTAAATTTTCAATAACACATATTTTATGTTTTTTTACAAAAACATTTAAAAATGCATAAATGTTCTTTAAAAATTATCATTAAAAGACAGTAATTAGTAAACTAAAGCATTTAGACACATACTGAGGAAAAATACATAATGCATACAACTAACTATGGGATTATATTTTTCACCTAAAATTATAACAGAAAAATATTTCTATTTTAAATATTCTTCAAAATCACCACTTTGTCACTAATCAAGTAGGATTTTCTGTGGCTTGTTAATTGGTCATTAAGAGTTATGGATTTTCCTGGCTGGCGTAGCTCAGCGGATTGAGCACGGGCTGGGAACCAGAGGGTCCCGGTTCGATTCCCAGTCAGGGCACATGCCTGGGTTGTGGGCCAGGTCCCCAGTGAGGACCATGTGAGAGGCAACCATACAGTGCTGTTTCTCTCCCTCTCTGTCTCCCTCCCTTCCCCTCTCTCTAAAAATAAATAAAATCTTAAAAAAAAAAAGAGTTATGGATTTTTTAAAATTATTATTTCTAGACAGACTAAAGGGCTATAGGACACTTGCAGCTGCTCTGTGAGCCTGTAAGTATGATTCCAAAAATGTCTGGGAAACAGATCTTTCCATCTAGTTCCTGGATGAAGTTCAGAAATGTGGTTGGATCCGTTGCTAGCCAGTAGAAGCTGAGAGTGATAAACACAGACTGACTTTATGTCTGTGTGCACTGTACTCCATGGTACTCTGCAGTCCCAATGCATGTCTCATAAGCACAGGATTGGAGAGGTATACCTGGACCAGCTGAAGTGGTCCCTGGCATAAAATCAGATCCATCTATGTGCTGAATTTCATCTGCATAATGCACGCCGGTTGGAATAGCCAGAGCAGTGGCGCATCCAGATGGCCTGAAATAATCTTAATGTCTCAGACTATGAACCACAAGGTTGTATCTCCTGGTCATGCTCTTTTGGGGCCAGAAATTGACTTCTTATGTGGAGAATGTTTTTGATCACTCTGCCATGTCTCCTGACTATGCTGATTTCCTTCTGACTTTTTAGGTATTTAATTCTTATATTATTTACCCTTGTAGCATCTACATCTCTCCCTTTTAGCAATATAAACTCATGATGAAATTTTTTCCATGAAGTAGTCATGCATTTTTGTCCTAAAAAGTGCAGCATACAAGAGAAGGGAAAGGCAAGATATTTACTTCTCATAAAAATGTAAATTAGTAACTCTGTCATGTAGAGGTGACAAGTTATGGAATAATTACAATATATTTTCACCTCTTATTGTTGTTTTACATTTTACCTTCCATTTCAATTATATTTTATCTTTAGGAAAGAATGGGGATTTCTGCTGTTATCTGCAGAATGATGAGAAAAAATTTAAATATGTTGATAAAAGGACCCAAAGTATACTACATCTCAGGTGCTAAGACTCTTTCAACCCTAGAATATTTTTTACTGTTTGAAGTGTACTCTTGTAAGTTCTATTCTATCTAGAATAACTTAGTAATGGAGAAATATGTATTTCCCAGAGAAAAGGAAAACAACCTTGCACACAAGAGGGAAATCTTTAGAGGTAAGAAGTGCGGTTTCCTAAACATCCTGCTGAGACTTTGACTGATGTGGAACATGTTCTTGACTATCTAGGCTTGTTATTTGTTCTTTTTTCTTTAATCCTCCGCCAAGGTCATTTTTTTTTTCATGGCTTTGAGAGAGAGAGAGAGAGAGAAACATCAGTGTGGGAGAGAAACATTAATTGGTTGCCTCCCTTAAGTGCCCTGGCCACAACATAGGTATGTGCCCTGATGAAGAATCAAATCAGTGTACAGGACGATGCTCTAACCAACAGAGTCACGCCAGCCAGGGTTTATCCTTTTTTCATCATGACCAATGAATCAGATGAATATAATACATTAGGAGAATGTCTTTGTACACTCCAAACCTCTGGTTTCTCTGTTCTCTCCTGACTTCTGATATTGTGTGTTTAAAGTCTGAGACTAGTCTGATTCCTTGTTCCTTGAGATTTAAAAAAATACATTAATTCTAATTGAATTGTATTTCACTTATGCTCAAAATTCATATGTTCTTTGGATTGTTTTTATATCTGAATTTCTTAATTATACCTTATACATGGCAATCTCTACATTCAGAATCTAGCATTTTTGTAAGTACAGGAATATTGTATTTTACTATATATTTAATTATTGAGTTTGTTCACTTTCTTTTTAGGCATAAATAATCAATGTGAGGAGTGTGATATTTTCTTTGTTTCTCCTAATTGTATTTTTTGATACAGAGAGGACTCCCTAAAGTAATAGCCTGAAAGGCAGATACATGTCATCACTAAATTTCAGGTAGCAATAATCACTTAATGTTGTGTAGTTGATGGATCAAAGAATAATGCTTTGTTTTTAATTCCTGGTTATCTAAAACCAGTATGAACTTGTTCTATTACAAAAATAGAAGGAGAGAAAAGGGGAAAGTAAATTTGGATGATAATCAGGAGCTCTGAGCAAGCAGCTTTCTTACAAGTTTTCCCCACATACATTCTTTATACCATTAAATCTGTACACCTTATATAAAATTGCAACACTGGTTCACTTCAGCCCCAAATCCATAGTATTTCTGGGAAATTCTGTCTAGAAGAGGGTCAAAATTATGTCATGTTTGTAAGGGGAGGAATAAACTGTGAGAGAGCAGTTTCCAACAATCAAGTGGCACATCTCTGGTTAGTGTAGATCAGGGGTTTTTTGCCTTTACAGATGTGTTTGGTTTGGTTTACATAGTTCTTTAAGAGTTTTTATTTGAATGTTTCAAGGCAGGCTATTTATACTCTTGATATATAAGCCTATCTTTCCCTATAGATGAGAATGTAGTCAGATTACATGTTTATGTTGCCTACCTGCCTCTAAGAGGCATTTGAAAAAAGAGGCACAGTACAGATCTCCTGCTTAGATAGATATATATGTTTATATAGCAGTTATACATAATATATAAATGTATATTCATATATATTATATATGTAAACTTTCATCCTAAAGATGCAAAATACACATTATTTTCAAATGCACATGGAACATCCTCAAAGATAGACCACATTATAGGACACAAAACAAGCCTCAACAAATTCAAGAAAAAAAAGAATCATAATCAGGCATCTTCTCAGACCACAAGGCCTTGAAACAAAAAACAAACCTCAAGGAAAAAACTCAAAAACAATCAAACTCCTGGAGATTGAATAGCATGCTATTAAACAATGAATAGGTTAACAATGAGATCAAAGAAGAAATCAAAGAGTTTCTGGAAACAAGTGAAAATGAGCACACAACAATCCAAAATCTATGGGACACAGCAAAGACAGTCCTGAGAGGGAAGTTGATAGTGAAATATGCTTACCTAAAAAAGATAGAAATTTTCAAATAAACAACCTCACCCTACATCTAAAAGAACTGGAGGAACAACAACAAACAAATACCAGAATGAGTAGAAGAAAGGAAATAATCAAGATCAGAGCAGAATTAAATGACATAAAGATTAAAAGAACAGCTCAAAGGATCAATAAATCCAGGAGCTGGTTCTTTGAAAAGATAAACAAAATCGACAAGCCTTTAACCAGACTCTTCAAGAAAAAAAAAAAAAAGGAGTAGACACAAACAAATAAAATCAGAAATGAAGCAGGAGAAATTACAGCTGATACCACAGAAATACAAAGGATTATAAGAAAATACTATAAACAACTGTATGCCAAGACATTTGAAAACCTGGTTGAAGTGGACAAATTTCTAGAAAAATATAATCTTCCAAAACTGAATCAAGAAGAAGAAAGCATGAATAAACTGACAACAGCTAGTGAAACTGATGCGGTAATCAAAAAACTCCCATCACACAAAAATCCTGGGCTGGATGGTTTCACAGGATAATTTTACAAATCATTTAAGGAAGAGCTAATCCCTATCCTTCACAAACTATTACAAAAAATCCAAGAGAGAAGACTCCCAAATTCTTTTTATGAGGCCAGCACCATCCCAATCCTAAAACCAAATAAAGACACAACAAAGAAAGAAAACTTCAGGCCAATATTGCTGATGAACATAGATGCTAAAATCCACAACAAAATATTGGTAAACTGCATCCAGCAATACATCAAAAAAAAAAAAAATCATACACCATGATCAAGTGGGATTCATCCCAAGGATGCAAAGATGGTACAATATTTGCAAATTGATAAATGTAAAATACATCACATAAACAAAAGGAAAGGCAAAAATCACATGATCATATCAATATATGCAGAAAAAGCATTTGTGAAGGTATACCACCCATTCTTGATACAAAAACTCAGCAAAGTGGGAGTTGAGGTAGCATACATCCATATAATAAAGGTAATATATGAGAAACCTACAGCCAACATCATACTCAAAGAGAAAACAAATAAAGGCTTTCCCACTAAGATTAGGAAAAAAACAATGATGTCTGTTTTCACCACTTCTATTCAACAAAATATTGCAAGTCCTAGCCACAGGAATCAGATAAGAAAAAGAAATAAAACATATCCAAATTGGAAGGGAGAAAGTAAAACTGTCATTGTTTGCAGATGACATGAAAATGTACATAGAAAACCCTAGAGACTCCACCAAAAACAACTCAACCTAATAAGTGAATTTGGCAAAACAGCAGGATACAAAGTCAATATTCAGAAATCAAAGGCATTTTTGTACACCAACAACAAAATATCAGAAACAGAAATGAGGGGGAAAAAATCCTGTTTGCTAGAGTAACAGAAAAATAAAGTACCTAGGAATAAATTTAACCAAGGAGGTAAAAGACCTGTATTCAGAAAATTACACATCACTGAAGAAAGAAATTAAGGAAACCACAAATAAATGTAAGCATATACCATGTTTGCGGATTGGAAGATTAATATCATCAAAATGTCCATACTATCCAAAACAACTTATGGATTCAATGCAACCTCTATTAAAATACCAATGACATACTTCACAGACATAGAACAAACATTTCAAAAATGTACATGGAACAATAAATAACCCCAAATAGCTGCAGCAATTTTCAGAAAGAAGAATGAAGTAGGAGGAATCACAATACCTGATATCAAACCATATTACAAGACCACTGTAATAAAAACAGTTTGGTACTGGCATAAGAACAGACACATAGATCAATGGAACTGAATAGACAGCCCAGAAATAAACCCAAGTCTCTATGGTCAATTAGTATTAGACAAATGTGGCAGAAATGTAAAAGGAGTAAAAATAGCCTCTCCAACAAAGGGTGTTGGGAGATCTGGACAGCTACATGCAAAACAATGAACCTCTCCCACCAACTTATACCATACAGAAAAATGAACTCAAGATGGATAAAAGGCTTAAATATAAGTTGCAATACCATAAAAGTCCTAGAGGAAAACATAGGCAAGAAAATTTCAGATATTCCACCCGGCAATATTTTCACTGATGTGTGCCTTAGAGCAAGGCACATAAAGGAAAGAATAAACAAATGGGACTTCATCAAATTAAAAAGCTTCTGCACAGCTATAGAAAACATCAACAAAATGAAAAGGGAACCAACCGTATGGGAAAATATATTTACCAATGATACCTCAAACAAGGAAGGGTTTGATCTCTAAAATATATAAAATACTCACACAACTCCACTGCAGGAAGACAAACTATCCTATTAAAAAATGGGCAAGGGACCTGAACAGACACTTCTCCAAGGAGGATATACAGAGGACCCAGAGATATATGAGATGATGCTCAGCATCACTAAGCATCAGAGATGCAAATTAAAACCCCAATGAGATACTACTTCACACCAGTCAGAATGGCTATCACACATGAATCAACAAGCAATAAGTGCTGGTGCGGTTGTGGAGAAAAAGGAACCCTTGTACGCTGTTGGTGAGAATGCAGACTGGTGCAGCCACTGTGGAAAACAGTTTGGAATTTCCTCAAAAAACTAAAAATGGAACTGCCTTTTGACTCAACCATTCCACTGCCGGGGTTATATCCTAAGTATCCTGAAACACCAATTCAAAAGAACCTATGCACCTTGATGTTCATAGCAGCACAATTTACAATAGCCAAGAGCTAAAAACAGCCTAAGGGCCCTTCAGTAAATGAGTGGATCACAAAACTGTGGTACATTTACACAATGGAATACTATGTAGCAGAAAGAATAAAGGGAATTCCTACCCTTTGTGACAGCATGGATGGGACTGGAGAGCATTATGCCAAGTGAAATAAACCAGGTGGTGAAAGAAAAATACCACATGAACTCACTTATAAATGGAAACTAATCGACAAAACATTCAAGGAAGCAAAATATAAACAAAAACATTGAAAGAAAGAATAAAGTGACATTAACCAGAGGGGAGGAGGAAGGGCGATATGGGAGAAAGAAGGGGAAGGGTTGTCAAGGAATATGTATATCACCCATGGACAAAGCCAAAGGGGTGAAGGATTGAGAGTGGGAGGTGGTGGTGTGTGGGGAGCAAAAAGTGTTGCGGGAAAATGGAGATGACTGTACTAGAACAACAGTAAAAAAAATGCAAAAATAAAAAAGGGAAAAAGAATGTGAGATGACTAATATCAAGAAAAATGAAAACCATCATTTGAAAATTCATATAATCCTGATAAAATAAAAATAATTTTAGATAATATTTTTAATTTTTAGATTTACTTTTTAAATAGCAGTATCAATCAGTGTTTTTTTTAATATTTTAAATTTATTCATGTTTACCTAAAATGCATTTGAATCGCTGTGATTCTGATCACTGAGATTTCTTGTGGACCATGAAACACAACGCTCTTAAGTGTATCATCTTTACTCCTAATTTGTTTTCAACTCAGAGCATTTTGAATCCTTGTTTTCTTTTTTCAAAGCACAAAGACTCTACTTGTTATTTTTGACATCCAAAACTTAACCATTTCCTTTACTACTTTAAGAAATTTAGAAGAAAAATTTTTTTCAGCAACCCACAAACCCACACTTGAATTTATGAAGTCAGAGTCACAGGAATGTATCAATCTAAACTAAGATTCTTTGTTGTTTTTAATTCTTGTAAAAAATTCATTGCATATAGAGCTGAAAATTAAAAACATGTTAAGCTAATTTGTATTCCCAATACATCTTTGTTAACCACGGATTCATTGAGATACTGTCCTCATACAACAGAAACACATATTCAGAAATTAAAATGAAAAGCAATTCTCAAGTTTTAGAAGTTGGTCCTTTCCTTTTATTTGGGCACATATGACATTTTTTCCTCTAATTTTTCTGACAGACCACATTACTGATATAAACTGTGTCCAAACAGTAGGTAGTGCTTTCAAGAGTAATTGTCAACTTCATCTAAGGTCTTTACTGATACCTGAATTATCTTTTCTCTCTGGAGCTGGTGACATTTTAATTCTTTGTTTACTGTTTAATTATTTCTTCTCAATAGATAGTTACATCCTACCTGTTTACAAGCTCACTAAATGTTAATCCTTGAGGGTTATGTTTTATATCCAACATTTTAACAAGGTGGTGAAAAACTCAGGTATACATGTTGAAATAATATACTTATTTATTATGATTGGTGTTTATGAAAGTGTTCAGAATTAGTCAGCATATACTCTAGATCTACTAAAGAGATGTCTAGTTTCTCCTAAGCTTATATAAGATATTGATACTTTGCCCTGGCTGGTGTAGCTCAGTGGATTGAGCACGGGCTGGGAACCAAAGGGTCCCGGTTCGATTCCCAGTCAGGGCACATGCCTGGGTTGCAGGCCAGGTCCCCAGTGAGGGCCATGTGAGGAGCAACCATACATTGCTGTTTCTCTCCCTCTCTGGCTCCCTCCCTTCCCCTCTCTCTAAAAAAATAAATAAATAACATCTTAAAAAAAGATATTGATACTTTATATCATACGGAAATACTCATTTTTGACTAATCACTATGATAGTATTACATCTCTTAAATTTACATGTACCTTGAGGCTATGAGAGTTTTAGACTGATAGACATTTGAGTGTATAAAAAGATTTGTATAGTATCTCTGGACTCTCTTACGGTATTCTTCCTTCACTTACTATTTCCTTTTAACTACTGGATGTGAAAAATGACATGACTAAATTCTTAAATATCTACTATAATTGGTAGGGCTAATAAAAGATACAACTAGATATTAATACACAGGTTACACCACAGGTCAAAATACAGATTACTTACAATAATGGATTTTAAATGCTCTATTTTTAATTTATTTACAGTTATATTTCTACTTTATTCATGCTATTTGCTAAAGCTTACATATGTTATGAACTATTGTTAAAATTAGAAAAACACTGGCCTTCTCTATAGCTTATTAAATCCAGTCCATTTCACTGAGAGGCAGCATTAAATACACTTTATCCTCAGTAGTATTCTCAGTAGTACTAATTAATTCAAACTCAAAGCCTGATAGCCCAGGGATTATTTCATAACAATTTCCCTTTTGTCCTGGATTTGCGTATCTTTGTAAAGGAGCATAGCTGTGTATCCACTACTATTTTGAAAATACCTATTAGTATTCTGATTTTGCCCATTCCATTTATTTTATGACAACCAGTAACTCCACAAATACCACATTCACATGTTTGCATGGTATTAAGGACCACCTGAAGTGTCAAGTAGCCATTCCAAAATAAAAAGGTTCTTTTGTCCTAAAAGGTGTCACTCTTTCTTATACCAGACCTAATGATCAAATATCTGTTGCACCGACCCGAGATAGACTCTAAGAAATAGTGTTGGATTTTTTTACTTCTTTTTCGTTTCTGTTAAAATGCAGACAACAAAGAAATATTTAGCTTCCACAGCTTAACCTGGACATTAATGTGTCTTCAATTACGAGTCTGATGATGATCTTTTATAGTACTGATTTTCAAAGTGGACGTTTAAATCCTTTGAGAATTCAAATGAATCTAAATTATTTGTCTCCCTCGTGCATGCCCTTCTCTCTGAACTTACATCTATGCCTCCCTCCCTCTGAAGTCTGAGAACAATTTAATGTCATCTCTTTCAAAGTTGCCATCATTCATGAAAGGATCACTTACGGTAAACTTTTGAGTTGAGTGATTTTCACTTATGTAATATGTGAGAAATCTTACTCAGGAAAAACTAGGAAAGGAACTAATTATGAGTATAAAGTGTCCTTTGAAAAGGGAAGAAAGCAATGCTATCACCCCAAGAATTAAAATATGAGTCATAAGAGAAAATGAAAGTGTGATTAATTAGATACTTCAGAATAATCAGGGAATTTAAGGGTATAAAAATAATCAGAAAAATTGTGAAAATTTTGGGAATGAGCAAAAGAGATTAATGGGTTTTCTTTCAATTAAGTGATCAGTGTTGCTTAGTGAACTCTGAGCTTTCCTGATAATTTAGGAGGTGTAACTTCACATGTCTTTGACGAAGCTATTTTATTTCATAATTCTGTAGAGATAAAAGTTATCTTGCAGAAAACTGAAGGCAATATAAATATTTCCTATTTATAGCAATGAAATGATTGTTGTTCATGGTGATGCACATTCATTTTTCTGGTAAAGAATGTAAATTTCTGTGATTCAAATCTTTATTTTACTGATTTATAACTCTTAGTAGTTCCCTCATTAATTGAGTAAGAAATGTTTGACATATTTTCTTTTTTTTGTATGACAATACTGTTTAACTTTTTGAAAATTCTATTTTAACATAATAATTATAAGAATTATGTATATAAATTATAAAATTTAAATTAAGAAAAGTTCTCTCTAGTTCCTAGAGTAAAAAAGTTATTTGCTGGATCTTGTTACTATAGGCAGTCTAAGAGTCATAATTTTTTTTAAAGATTTATTTATTTATTTATTTTTAGAGAGAGGAGAAGGGAGGAAGACATAGAGGGAGAGACACAGCAATGTATGGTTGCCTCTCACATGGTCCTCACTGGGGACCCAGCCCGCAACCCAGGCATGCGCCCCGACTAGGAATCGAACCAGGACCCTCTGGTTCCCAGCTCGCGCTCAATCCACTGATCTACACCAGCCAGGGCAGAGTCATAATGTTTTAAAAGCCATGGCTCTAGTGAACTAAGTTTTGCTTATTTTACTATAAATTTTTATTTATATTGGAAGCAAAATTGTATTTTTGTACACTATTTTTTGCCTTTGAAATATCTTTCATCCAGTTTCTTTTTGTCCTAAGCTGTGCTTTCACCGTCTTTATTGCTTTGATGGATTTGTGTCTGTTGTGTCTACTGCTCAAGAATAATGAGCACTGAGGGTCAATGTCAGAAGACAAGAGGAAAGCTGAACAGTCTGCATTACCAGTGGTCCAAAGTCAACTTAGTTTGGCAGACTTACTTGTAAGCTGCAAATTTTCTTCTTTGTGCACTTTTACTTAAGGTTGAATAAACAAGACTTATTATTTGTATAACAATAATAATGTATGGAGCAAACTTTTCTGTTACAAAATTTCAGATGAGGTTGGCCATGTTCAGGGTGGTATGGCCGTAGACTGTTCATGGCCATGGGTTATGCATGTAAGTTCTTTGGTTACTCTATTTCCCATACTGTACTTTACATCCCCATGGTTATTCTGTGACTACCAATTTGTACTTCTTAATCCCCTCACCTCTTCACCCCTCCCCCACACCCCTCTACCATCTGGCAACCATCAAATTGTTCTTTGTATCTATGATTCTGTCTCTGTTCTTCTTTGTTTAGTTTGTTTTTTTAATTCAATTATTCAGACATATGTGTTTATTGTCATTTTTTTGTTCATAGTTTTCATCTCCTTCTTTTTCTTAAATAAATCCCTTTTACATTTCATATAATAATGATGAACTCCTTCAGTTTTCTCTTGTCTGGGAATCTCTATATTTCTCCTTCAATTCTAAATGATAGTTTTGCTGCATAGAGAAATCTTGGCTATTGGTCCTTACTTTTCATAACTTTGAATATTTTTTGCCAATTCCTTCTAGTCTGCAAATTTTCTTTTGAGAAATCAACTGACAGTCTTATGGGATTTCCCCTGTAGGTAATTAACTGCTTTTCCCTTGTTGCTTTTAAGATTCTCTCTTTATCTGTAACATTTGACATTTTAATCATAATATGTCTTTGTGTGGACCTGTTTGCTTTCATTTTGTTTAGTAATCTCTGTGCTTTCCAGACTTGCATGTCTAGTTACTTCACCAAGTTAGGGAAGTTTTCTTTCATTATTTTTAAATAGATTTCCAATTTCTAGCTCTTCCTCTTCTTCTTTTGTCACCCTTATGATGTGAATATCGGTATGCTTAAAGTTGTCCCAGAGGCTCCTTACAGTATCCTCATTTTTTTGGATTCTTTTTTGTTTCAACAGTAGAGTGCATGAAGCTGAGAATCAAAGCAATGATATGGAAAATAAGGAAACATAAAACAACTAATCAGAAGAACAAGAAGATACCACCTACTAAATATGCATTGACCTACAGTGGGAAGAGTTTCATAGACTCCTTTGATTTAAATCAAATAGTTCTTATTAAGGACCTCATCCAATTACTAATAATTTTCCCTAAAGTTGTCTTTGTTATCCACTATCAAAGTTCCTACTTATAATAGCAGAAGTTAAAATGAATATATGTTGCTTTATTGAGTGTTTTTTTCCTTCTTTTTTTGCTTTCTCTTTCTGTATTTGCATTGCATGAACAAATTTTTATAAATTTATTTGATTACTTGTGGATTGGACCTAGTAGCATTTTTTTTTTCCTGATGCAGTTTTTATTACTCCACATTAAATCCAAGGGCCTGGTAGCATTTACCTGAGTGATGAGGCTAAGGGAGATTATGGCATGAAATAATTTGAGAAATCCAAAATCATAAGCAACTTTATTGAACTAATGTTTTGCTACATAAATTTATTTTAGAAAAAAGTTATGTGTTGAAATCTAAAACAACAGAAAGCTATTTATATCTACATTATTTTCTTTAGAAAAAATGATTTCTTAACTCCTTCTTAGGACAATTATTAGATTTAATTTGAGATACTCTAAGGAAAATTTACCTTACTTCCAATGACTAAATATATTGTTTCATATAATGAATAAGATATTGTGTCCTAAATTCTTAAATGAATTGCTTCCTATTTTATGTGCAATGACTTTTATCTTAGCATTATATGAATAGCTGGTAAGATATATTTGTGATTTGTAAAGAACAAAAGTTATTTGTAATTTGTGATCAGGTTATGTATATATTCACACAACATATTTTTACTGAGCTCTGCTCTCTGCCAGGCATTTTTGCTCTGCCTGTGAAGGAGGACAAAGGTAAGGAGAGTAGAAAAGCATGTAGTTGAGGCTTTAAGAACTTGTAATTCAGTGGTAAAGACAGATACTTAGGTTCACAGCTATATTTCAAATCATACTGTGGATGATACATTAGAAGAATGGAAAACAGTATCATAAAACCACAAAGAAGAAAGAAATTAAATCCAACTGGAATAATGTGTAAAGACGTCAACGATCAATGGGACTTTTACCTGAGCTGTTAAGATAGGTAGGGACTGTGAATATAGGTGGAGATAGCAGAAAGGTGGGGAGGGAGATGAGTAGGCACTAGCCAGGCAAAAATTAGATACAGAGAATGAATCATGGCAATACTCAGGGAGCAGAGAGAAGAGTAAGAAGTTAAGGATGACTGGAAGGTTCCATCTGTGCATAGTAAGAGGGAAGATGTGGTGTGCAGGGTGATATGGGGCTGGAAGTCTAGACTGCTGTACGTATTGCATGCCAAAACAAGGACTACGGATGAAATTAGTGCACAGTGAGGAGCCCCCAGTCTGCTGTTCTTTGTGAAATAATGTAACAGACTTCACATTTGCATACCTAAGAGGTTATGACTGTACTATTCTCACAAAAATGAATGACTAGTCTAATAACTCAAAAACAGTGAAAGTTTTCTTAACTATCAAGCATTTTATTTGGGTTTGTATTTTTATCTTCCAAAACAAGTTAGGAAAATATTGTTGAGAATAATGTCAAAAATTATTTTAACATTTATTGCTTCAGAATTATTCTCTGCAGATTGATTGGAAGTGCTTGCAAATAATACTACAATAGAAATATTCAATAATACTGACAGTACACTAAAATATAATAAAATCCACCTTAACTATTTTAAAGAGATCTTCAATTATATAGAAAGAAGATCTAGTTTTTAAAACATCAAATTCAGTATTCAAAATAAGTTTGTAAGAGTTTCTTAAAACTTACAAACACATTTAGTATATATTTTCTGCATTTTTAAAAAAAATTGTTTATTTATTTTTAGACAGAAGGGAAGGGAGGGGGAAAGAGAGGGAGAGAAACATCAGTGTGTGGTTGTCTCTCGTGTGGCCCCCACTGGGGACCTGGCCTGCAACCCAGACATGTGCCCTGACTGGGAATCGAACCGCCGACCCTTTGGTTCTCAGCACACACTCAATCCACTGAGTTACACCACCCAGGGCTATATTTTCTGCATTTTAAATATATTGATTTAAAGCTTTATTTTTAATAAGCTAAAATGCAACACCCTTGGTAAAATTTCATAGCATATAAGTATATTTTATATACAAAAATACCTAAACATATGTTTAGCTTTAAATTTTATGTTAGAATGAAAAATTTCCAAAAGGACATCCTTTTAAGTTTCTTAAGCATTTTAATTTTTCTACAAAGCCTGTATTCCACATAGAACTTAAAAAACAATAAAAACCCGCCCGGCTGGTGTAGCTCAGTGGATTGAGCGTGGACTGGGAACCAGAGGGTCCCAGTTCGATTCCCAGTCGGGGCACATGCCTGGGTTGCGGGCCAGGTTCCCAATGAGGGCCATGTGAGAGGCAACCAGACATTGCTCTTTCTCCCCTCCCTTCTCCTCTCTCAGAAAATAAATAAAAATAAAATCTAAAAAAAAATAAAATAAAAACCCTTCAAGCTAGAGTTTTATGGCTCTTTCAGTCACACTGAAATGGCAAGTGAACTACGGATTTGAACAATAGAGATCTGTCCCTACTAAGAAACGGTATTAATAAGTCTGCTAGTATATTTTTGTGATGCTCTTTGACTTCTACATAGATACTCTCATTATCTGACAATAACATTCAATTTGCAAAACTAGCTCCAGTCATTTGAAAGTGCTCCACGTGCAGGGAAGCATTTAAGTATTTTATATTGGTTTTTATAGAGGGCCTTGTAGTGACCAGACTGGTACCTTCCATTTTTCTCTGTTAACAGTTGGGTTGCTGATCTCACAAATCATATTTCGGTTGGAAATGAAAGGTGCACCGCTGACAGCATTTTGTTAGGAATAATGACACACTTTACTACCTGTAAGTGCTGACCGAGTGCTTCTGCCTTTTCTTCCCAAGGTGACTATAACACAGATTGATGAAAGATTCTGCAGGACGACAAAGGTTAAAGATGCAGACCTGGAGCTAGAAGGCAGCGCTGACACTGATGGAGTGGAGTGCAATGAGAATGCCCACATTATTGTCCTGTCCTCTGATAACCAATGTAATATGAAAACTGACTACAGAAGAAAGGAACAAATTAAATCCATTAATCAAGCATATCTCTGCTAAACACTTGTTCTAAAGAGAAGAGCAGATGAAAAATTTACTGTTTGTTTTCATGCTCACAAGCATTGGGGAAGAAAATTAATTATAAGGTACTGACCACACTATTAGTTAAGTTTTTCTTGAGGAAACTACTTATTGCTTTGTCGAAGGACAAATGAACCTCATTAGGGAGATTAGTTTCAGTTAGTAGTTTTGCATTAAAACAAACTAATAATGCACACTTCAAAAATACCCTAAGTAAAATTATGAAAAGTGAAAATCCATTTTTTACCTCTTAATTTATAAACTGTTCAGAAACGACCACTCTATTGCCTATCATGAAACCAGGAGGAAATCGGAGGTAGTGCCACTTTTCACTCCCCTGCCTGAAGGAGAACTGTTTCAGTGTGGGCTTTGCAAGCGTCCAGATGATGAACTTGTGTATTCAGGGGTTATAACTTGGCCACGGCATTTTACTTTTATGTTGAAACATGTCAAGCAGAGTTCCACGCCAAAAGCGATTTTTGATAAGCTCCTTTGAAATCCTTTTCTTTTCAAATATTTTAAGTGCCCTGGACAAACAGCAAGCTGACGTCTCACATTCTGAATTTCCGCTTCAATCCACACAGCGCAAGGCAGGAAAAGGAAAATACTGCTCTGCTCTCAGTCCTGCCTGGCCAGTGGATTGAAGGTCCTGAGTCAGCCACAGTGAGTGCAGCTCAGTTTCAACGTTCATTTAATCCTCGCCTTCTGTGGAGGCTGCCTAACAAGGGGGCCAATTACTGCTCTGTGTGAGGGGGAGTACTAGGCGGCAGATGCCTGTCTTCCAAAACCTGGATTGAAACCAGACATATTCCACAGAGTGTATACATCAGCTGTGAAATAAAAATTACTTTTTTGGATTCGACTGGCCTGAGCTGGATTCAGATAGCTGACCCAAAAAGGAAAGGCTCCCATTACCGATCCTGTGAGCCATTGAAGACGCCCTCATCCAATTCCGGCTTGCTTTTATTTATAGGAGTTTTGCTTTTGTATAAGAGAATGAAAAGCAAATTAACTTTTACTTACTGTCTTTTGTTTGGTTTGTTAGTTTAATTTTTCTAAGTTAACAGTAGTAGCTTTAGGGACATGGCAGTTGAGTGAATCAGGTCCAAATGGTGTGCACGCCCACTGCTTCAACCCCTATGCTCCGTTACTATGGAATGACGGAGGCAGAGTTTTAAAATATTAATATTTCTCTTACTATAAAAGTAAAGGGTTTATTAGACATAATATGACATAAAAAAAAAGTTTCAGCATTTTGTGAATAAAATGATGGGAATCTAAAAGTGGTTCCCACTGGTTACCCTGCTGGCCTGTGTTGATTAGGGAGCTTTCAGAATTAGCGAAGGGAGTTCTTTTTTCAAAATAAGTTTGCCACCTTGAGGGGAAGATCCAGGTTGCTTGAACACTACACAACACAGAAGGTCCTTTTAAAGAAAAACAACATAAATGTTCAAATACAAAAGGAGGTATCTTTTTTTATGAACCCCTGACATTATTATTGAAGTTTAAGGATTTGGATTTTTTTTCTTTAGAAACATACCTTTTATTAATTGATTTAGTGCTATTTTATGGAGTATTTTTTCCCTTTAATATTATGATGAAATCCTTTTGTTTTAAACTTTGTAACTACTATTTATATTCCTAATGAAATATTAGAACTTGGAGGCTTCTAGAGTCTCTCTTACTGCAACCATCTATGTTTTTTTTTTGGGGGGGGGGGGTCTTGCCCTCTTTTTTTTTTTTTTTTTTTTTTTTTTTTTTTTTTTGTTACTCTGGTTCAGTTACAGTTTTCCAAATTGTTCCCCCATTGCTCTTCCCTGCCCTGTCCACCCCTGCCTACCACGCCCACTCCCTCAGTCAGTCCCTACCCTGTTGTCCATTACCCTGGGTGCTTTATACACGTTCCTTGACTAGACCCTTCCCCTTCTTTCTCCATTATCTCGCTCCCCCTCCTGTCTGGTTACTGTCAGTTTCTTCTCTATTTCCATGTCTCTGCTCTATTTTGTTCGTTCATTTGTTTCGTTCATTAGGTTCCACTTATAGATGGAATTTATGGTATTTGTCTTTCTCTACCTTATTTCACTTAGCATAGTGCTCTCCAGTTCCATTCATGCTGTCACAAAGGGTAGGAATTCCTTTTTTCTTTCTGCTGCATAGTATCCCATTGTGTAAATAAACCACAGTTTCTTGATCCACTCATTTACTGATGGGCACTTAGGCTGTTTCCAGCACTTGGCTATTGTAAATACTGCTGCTATGAACATTGGGGTCCACAGGTTCTTTTGAATTGGTGTTTCAGATTCATAGAGTATAATCTCAGCAGTAGGATTGCCAGGTGAAAAAACAGTTCCATCTTTAGTTTTTGAGGAAATTCCATACCATTTTCCACAGTGGCTTCACCAGTCTGCATTTCCACCAACAGTGTACCAGGGTTCCCTTTTCCCCACATCCTCACCAACACTTGTTGCTTGTTGGTTTGTTTACGATGGCCATTCTGACCAGTGTAAAATGGTATCTCATTGTGGTTTTAATTTGCATCTCTCTGATTGCTAGTGATGATGAACATCCTTTCATATGTCTACGTGCCTTCTGTGTGTCCTCCTTGGAGAAGTGTCTGTTTAGGCCCATTGCCCATTTTTTAATTGGATTATTTGTCTTCCTGGTGTTGAGTCATATGAAATTTTTATATATTTTGGAGCTTTCCCATACGATTGGTTCCCTTTTCACTTTGTTGATGTTTTCTTTAGCCATGCAGAAGCTTTTTAATTTTATATAGTCCCATTTGTTTATTCTTCCCTTTATATCCTTACCCTAGTAGACATATATCGGTGCAGATATTGCTAAGTATGATATCTTACACTTTACTGCCTATGTTTTCCTCTAGGACTTTTATGGTGTAACAAGTTATATTTAAGCCTTTTATCCACCTTGAGTATATTTATATATTAGTTTGGGTTTTTCAAAATGGACTTGAGGAAGATAAAATGGGTGCAATTCATTTATGTGGGAAGTGATTCTCTAAGCACAGTGAGGAAGTGAGTCTATTACATGAAAAAGGGAGAAAGACAATAAGGATCATAACCAATATAGCCACTACTTTGAGCATTTGGGCCTTAATTTTGCTGGAGGTCTTCTGGGATGCATTTTAGATCATAACCCAGAATGCCACATTGAACAAGAAGGGAACTGTGGTCTATACCACTCCTATTCTACATTGTTTGAGGGTTGTTCCTTAGGGTAGTAATTTTCTGGCATTGCTGGCCTTTTCTGTGTCTATGCCTGTGAAATGAGCTATGAACACTCGTGCAGCCAGAGAAAGTCCTCAGGAAGGAACGGGCTTGATGTAGCAACCATGAAAATGTACTGGAACTGCTCAGCAGAGCCCTAATTGAGCTCCAAGGTCAAGTTTGGGGGCAAAGAATACTGGAAGAGTACTGACAACTGTTTCTACATTAAGTATAAAAGTGGATATTTGACTTAATGATAAAATAAATCACATACAATCACAAAATTAAAAAGGTGACAACTATAATCATTTCAGTGACCATAAGAGTATGTATGACAAAGGGAAAATCAGAGTGGACTGTGATAATGGTCTAACTGACTGCTGCTAGGTCATCATATTGTTGCAATACTGTAATTGTTGCTAATCATAATAATAATACCAGATCTTTAGCAATATCTCACATGGAATTGGCTTTTAATGAGGACCCCTGAAACTTGCATTTCAATATTTTCTTGGTAAATTGCCTTTGACAGCTATTAATAAAGTTTTCTTATATTCTTATGTGTGCAATCCAGAAATTGAGTACCCTCTGACAAAATATGTCTGAATAATGAAGAATAATAAACATTTGCAAAATAACTCAAAATATATTTCAATACAGGCAAACATTTAAGGTAATTGTGATGAATTACAGTCTGCTTTCTCAACCATGGACACTATGAGCTGGATAATTCTTTATTGGAAGGAGGGGTTATCCTGTGTATTTTAGGACATTTAACACATCCCTGGCCTTTACCATTAGATATAGGAGTATATCACCCCCAGTTGAAATAAACAAAAGTGTCCCACACATTGCCAAATGCCCCCAGGGCCAAATAACCCCCAGTTGAGAACCACTTTTTTAGAGGACAGGCAATGTTACAAATTAGAAATCTGACAAAAAAATCTTTGAAGTCTGTTTCAATTCAATTAATTTGTCCACATACCTTAAATCTAGTTCAGTGTCACTTTATAGATAAAATGATCCTCATTAAGTTTTTAATATTTACACAAAAACATTTGGTTATTGTGTGAATAAGAAAATGTTCTTAATGATTGAAATACAAAATATTGTTGAAGATTATAAGGAAATAAAGATATTTTAAAGAACTATCTAGTCATCCCAGATTATTTAACATTCCAGATAGGTAACATTCCCTGTTGTTAAAAAAATTTAGGGTACAAGGAAAATATTCTATTAGTTATTTAATTTTCTATGTAAAAAATGGTAGTAAAATATAAAATTATGTAAAACTGGTAGTAAAATATAAAATTAAGCCTTTTACATAAGAAATATTTATGATCTATGGTACAGATGCAAAAGTGTTTAACATAGGATATTCATTAGTAAAGAATAACCTTCTTAAAAACCATAAGAATATGGGGAAAATTTTATTCAATTCGACTATGCTTTAACAAAGCATACCACATGTTATAAAACTTTACCAAGCTGTTAGAGGTGAACAAGTATAAGCAAGATAAGCTTTTTGCCCATAAAAATTGAAAATCCAATAAAGGAAGAAATACATATTAACAAATAATTGTTAAATAATTGAAAACCAATAAATGCAATAAATACAGTGCCAATCTATGCTATTCCTCCCCAAAAGTGTTCTGTGAATGAGTAATCCTAGGAGATGTGAATAGGTTTACACACACACACACACACATTTCTTAGATAAATAATTTTGAGAACTATTAGATGGTATATTTCAAGTGACATTTACATCATTATATAAGAGCCTCTGAAAGACTGTCAGGAAAAAAAATCTCTATTATAGTTCATGTACTCCAATGTTCTACAAACTAATTTTTAGATAGAGCAATTCATTCACAGGATCAGAAAAGATGTATTAGAGAATTTAATTTTCATTGGAGATGAGAACAAGCATAATAAAGTACAATTTGAAGCAGGTATCATAAGATGGGGAAATATTTCCTATAGAAGTATGTGGAGAGAGACCATGGAGGTCTAAAAAATACCAAAATTAAAAAAATGCAGGTCATATCAGAATACAGACTGACTAAAGTATAAATGCACATGGAAGGCTGTTCCAGCAACTATAAAATCTCAACAGTGTAGGGCAAGTGCTTTTAAGATTTTAGGTTGAGGTCAGCGGATTCCTGGATAAGTTATATGGACTTTATTTTGTAGGTTCTGTGGACACACTGATGCTCTGTGAGTAGAACATACAATCAGAGCAGAAATTTAAAACTGCTCTGATTGGAGGATGGAAAATTAAATGCAAGAAATTTAAATAGAAAGCAAGTTACATAGTTCAAGAAAAAACTAATAACATTTATTCTACAACCATGTCTTGAGAAATATGAGCAAGTAAACAATTCTAACCAAATTTCCCAATGGCCCTTTCATGTAGCCTGGTCCTTGCCCTGATATTTAAGGTGCTTTACAAACTGGAGCTTTTCTGCTTAGTTAGTAGCTATCTTTTTCATTCTTATCTCACAATTCTTTTTTTATACAATTTATACTCCTCTCTAACTGAACTACTGTGTTGTTCAAGTAGTTGGGTTCACAGATCAGAAAGAAAATGGGTGTAGATATAGAAGTAATCCACAAGAGATAGAAATAAGGTATATTAAATAACTTTTTCAAAAAGGTTACCTTGGTCCTGGTTGGTGTAGCTCAGTAGATTGAGAGAAGGTTATAAACCAAAGGGTCACCAGTTTGATTCCCAGTCAGGGCACATGTGTGGGTTGTGAGCCAGGTCCCCAGTAGGGGGCATGTGAGAGACAACCACACATTGATGTTTCTCTCCCTCTCTTCTCCTTCCCTTCCCCTCTGTCTAAAAATAAATAAAAACAAACAAATAAATAAATAACTCTTAAAAAAGGTTAATGTGCAACATCTGAATATGCTCTGATACTGACTCATAATCATAACATCAGATATTATCCAGTTATTATTTTGAAATTGACAAGTCCAGGTCCTGGCTATCTCAGTGACTAGCTTTGTGAATTTGGCTAGTCATCTAACTACTTACCCTCCAATGTCCTCCTTGATTTTTAAATAGAAATTATGATAAAATTTATTTCCAGGGTTCATCATAAGGATTAAATAGATAATTGATATAGTATACTTAATACAAGTGTTGGCATATTCTACACAACTTGCTAATAAAGTTGCAAAATTCTGATGAAGATAGAAAGAGTATAAAGAGAGATAGTTAATTATTTCTTCCTCTATACTGCTTTTGATCCTTGTATGCAATCTTATTAAATCATTTCTTAAACATTCTTTTCATGTTTTTGGTTAGGGTCTGCCTTCCCTACTGGCCTGGATGTTTATTAGGCCTGTTACTACTTATAATTCATTTTTCATCTTTAATTCTGAATGCAATGTTTAACATATTGTCATAGCTTAATTAATATTTAGTAAATAAATGAATGAATCCATTTTAACAATTTCTACACAATGATTTTAGAAACATCATTATTTTCTCCTTCATGATTGGAAACCGTTGGGATAAAATTGAATTATATAAACATAAATTAGGTAATTCATATATATATAGTGCAAAATCTAATAAATAATATAATAAACCAAGAGCAAAATGAAGTTTTTATTCAACTTTAAGTGGGAGAGCAAGGGAACAAAAAGAATGACCTTGGTTCCCCCATCCCACAGATGTCTTGAAGACAGGCTTTTCTGCCTTCCATGTCTTCAATTAAAACATGTCTTTTTTACCTTAGAGAACCAGGAATGATGATGCCAACTGATGATTGCTAACTTCATTTCTGAGTATAATGTTGGAAGAGTCATAAAATGGTTTCTCTTCATCAGGTGTGCAATGTGGCAAATACAGGGGTGTCCATGCAAACTCAGCTCAGTCTTTCCAGCCATTTAATTGGATGCCATTGGGTGCTGTCTCTGTGGAGCATTGCCCATAAGAAAAAGATTATTTTCTGTGACCTCCAATGCAGTAAAAACTATTTGGCTCAATTTTATCTTTTCCAGAAGAACAGATCCAAAGAGAAATTACAAATGAAATGTAATAGCATTTTACTCCTTTCTGCTGGAGGGGTTTGCAATGTGACTGCTTTAAAACTTTCTATTTTGCAAAAGCCAATTTTCTTCAAGAGGAGGTTGGCACTCAAATTGCAGCACAATAAACTTGCCAGGATCACAGGATGTGTTGAATAATGAGAAAAAAATTGCTGCAATTTTATAAAGCAGAATGATTTACTTTGTAATATTATTTATTTATTTGACTATATAATACACACTACAACTGAAATTAAATGGGTGTTTCTGGTTTAAGTTCAAGGCTTACTCCACAATTTGGTGAACTTAAAAGCAGATACTCTATTATACTTTCAGAATTGGTAGCTTCATAAAGGTGACTACTCAGACTTTTGAGCCTGACGGCCTGCATTCAGAACTAAGCTCTGCAACTTTACTAGGTGTGTAAAATTATGTAGCTTCTCTGGGCCTCATTCTTTTTCTGTAAAATAACAGTAACATATGTGCCCTAACATATATATGCACACACGTATACACACGCACACATACAGTGGCATATTTATTGCATGTGTGCTGATATGTCAATCCTAATTATATATTCAGTAACTGATATGTATTCACCCAATTGGACGACAGAACCACTGGAGCCACTGGATATCAGCTGCAATTAGACACTGGCAAACTAATTGAGCTGCTTGTCACCCATCTTCCAGGAAACACTATTTTGAGTAGAGCCATAACAACACTTCGGGTTTTCCAGCATTGATGTCAAATCAAACCGTGCCAAGAATAGCTACTTATTTCCCTTTCCTGAGTGAAAAGTCACCTGAGAAAGCCCGCTCTGTAGCTGTAACACTTACTGATTATTAAGTTTCAATGAAAATGTTTTTTCTCAACTCCAGAATCATGACTACCTCTTCTTTTCACTCTATTTTCTGGATTCATTCCCCTAACACCCCCTCCATATTTTTCTCCCAAACCTGGTTTAAGTTTCCCAATCCTAGTTTTCTCACTGATTCCATGAAGTTCCCCTATTCCTGGTTCCAGCCAACTATGCTTTGTCAGAAAGAACACAGCACATGACAACATGGCTAAAGTGCCCATTTTCCCTTCTTCAGTCTCTCTGATTCTTCTCTACTGCTGAACATATTGATGTTCCTCGGTAGTATCAATAAATGCTTACTTAGCTTCCAAAGCCACGTAGTACCTGTAATTACATGTAATTTTATAAAAGTCACGGTGTCTTACATCCTTGTTTTCTCAGTATCACCCTCTAAATTGGCCTTAGGGTTACCACCATCACCTACATTTTTGTTTATTTATTTGTTTGTTTGTTTGTTTGTTTTGGCTGCAAAACCAAAACTGGCTGAAAATTCAGAATACTCTGAGACATTAGGAAAATACATGACATTTAATTCTAATTGAATACTATTTTCTGCTCAAATATTTTAGGCCCTAGAATAATCCACTGAAGACTGTTCCATATCATTATAATTTGGCAAATCTCTGTAGATGACATAATAGCCAAGCAATGTACATATTTAGCATCCTGATACCTTCCTTTTAAATTGAACTCTGTATTATTATGAAATGTCTTTCTTTAGATTTACTGATGAGTTAGGGCAGGGCTCTATATTGGTAAGACATCAATTTCTGGCATACTCTGTTCTCAAGGCATTACCTTCTTTGGAGGGCTTTTTTTTTTCTTTTCAAATATTCAGTTACAGTTGATATATAATATTATAATAGTTTCAAGTGTACAGCATAGTAGTTAAACTTTTATATACCTTATGAAGTAATTACCTTGCAAGTCTAGTATATGAATTAAGATCTTTTGGGTCTTTACCACCTAATCGCTACAAGAGTGTATGCTATTGAGTCTTGCCCTTGGGAGACTTTTAGATCAGCTCTTTAATATTTTGACCCACACTGCTTCGAAATTTGGTAAATGCCTTGACGTAAAGAATAGGTATGTATTTGAAGTCTGTTATTCCACTAACCCCATGTAAGGACCAAAACGCCTTTTTTGTTCTCTGTCCCTCAGCTTTGTTTTTTATTTTTATTTATTTATTTATTTATTTATTTATTTATTTATTTTTTTATTTTACCAGAATCTTTCCTGGCCTCTTGGGCCCTGAATAGCCTACAAAGTATGCACAGGGGAAAAGTGCCCTAAATCCACAGTGTCAACTCACCTCTTCCTTTACGGCTGTGTAATCTACCTTCTCTTGCCCTCCTGTTCCTTCCTCTAGGGGGCGGGCCTTTTGTTCCTAATCACCCAGAGACATTGAATCATTTCACTCACCCTGTCAGATTCAGAACATGTGTGGTACAGAAACTGACCATACATTCAAGGCCCTCACGTCTCAGATTTTGTCACTTTAGTAATCTATATTACCACTAAAACTTTAGGTGACTTAGCTCTTGACCCGGCAGGCAACTTTGGCCCAATCAAAGGTCATACCTACAGCCTCTGCCCAGCACCAGCAAATGTTTGCAGGTAAAAACAGTACCTGCCAATTGTCAGTGGACATATGAACGGTTTTCCCTTCTCCAGAGAGTCTGTCCATTTTAGCCCATCCACTGCTTCCATGGCTCTTAGACACCTTAAAAATAGAATTTTGGGAACTTATCCAGGCTTCCCTAGTAGTTGTCAGAGAAAACATTTTCATGCCAAGACTAACTATACGTAACTCAAAAACGAGAGTTTTATTTTGTTTTAATGTTCAGTTTGTCCCTCTTGTCCTTAGTTTTCTTCCCTGTAAGTTGAAATATCTGTCTAATCCCACTGAATACCATCTCCAGTGCTCATGAAACTATTTCCTTTTTGGCAAGGCTCACCTTCAGTTTTTCTATCTCAAATATGGAATCAGTCATTCCACTAAGATACTGGTTCTTCTACAGAAGAATAGCATTAGAGCATTAAAGGCCAAAATCTAGGCATTGAGATGGTATTTTAGATTCTTTTATGAGACAGCTGGGAAAATGATGCCAGAAAGCAAATTGTTATAACAAATTCCCCTTCAAAAAGTAATGTGTTCAAGTTATTTTTAATTTGATTGCAAATATTGATACAATAGAGTTTACTAAACTATTTTCTTCTTTCCAATAAAATCAAATATACTACTTTATGATATTACCAAATCTCCACATTTCTTTCTTTTTTTAGCTCTTAAATTTAGTGTCCAGGGGTTGCTTATAAGGTAAAGAAGTAAGTAGATAACCATTGTCAAAATCTCTATACTTTTCCATAAAACATTAAAAAACTTTTAGGCTTTCTCTAAAAGTAAGTGCAGACTAACAAATTCTCTGACTTAAGAGGTACATATTTCATATAAAACCACAGTTAAGGTCAAGGAAAATTATAAAACAGACCAATATAACATTTTGTTTTTGTTTTCCTAAAACTCAATTCTTTTTGTGCCATTAATGTCATTATTTATGTAGGTAATTGCTCTGATGTGAAAAGGAACAAGCATTCTCTTATCCCCAAAATAGTCCATTAATTTTAGTCCAGACTATGTCCCTATATCAAGCTCCCAAGTGCCAGGAGACAGGAATGTTATCTTCCTAAGTATTTACATTTCAAAATAAATAAGTACAAACCTGAACGATATCTCTAGATTACAGTGGTGGGCAAAAGTAGGTCTGCAGTTGCAATACAAATAAATAATATATGCAATACATAGTAAATGATAATATAAGAATAAACTCTCTGTTTCTCATACTTACAACTCTAAACCTACCTTTGTCCACCCCTATATAAAAAAACAGAGAGCAGGCATTTATCTGGCTTATATGTATGTACATATGTGTACATATATATTTATATGTGTATATATGTAAATGTACATGTATATGTATATAAACTGAGAAAATCCGTTGTTTTTATCCTTCATCAGTTAAGTGTCTGGCCACCTGTGCAGGAGGTTTTTCCCGCTGGCTTCATTGTGTCCTTGAGGGGATAGGTCTGGGACAATGAGGGTTGAAACACTTATTATTCATTGCATGATAATTAAGTAGAAATCTGTCTCTGATCCAGAGCACAGTTAGTAATGAATAAGAGACAATAGCACTTTTAGTTGCTAATATATTTTATTTATAATTTGAAATTTACATTATATTGAGGGACCCACAATATAAGAACAGGTACAGGGGTATAGTGTATGATCTCTGCTGTACCATATTGTGATGCAACTGTATTTATAATTTAAAATTTATATTATATTCAGGTGCCCACAATACAGGGTGTAGTATATGGTGTCTGCTGTATCCTATTGTGATGCAACTGTTCCAATGCAACGTTTTCCCACTGATCATCATCCTAAACACTCGGCTCATAAGCGCATCTTTAGAATGTCTAACACCGTCAGATGTGTGTGTGTGTGTGTGTGTGTCTGATATATCTCTATGCATCACACATACACATAAATATTCACTCTGCACAGTGTTACTCATTTAACATCCTCACAACTTTAATCATTTTAAAAATATTAATCTATAACAAATCACTCATGTGGTTTTTTTTGTTCCAAAGTTTTGTGAAAAGATATCATGCTACTGTCCTCTACTTACTTCCAAGTTCAGATGTTACCAAACTATTTCATTGTTTGTAGTCCTGAAAAAAACAATTTTATAATTGCATAAGCATTTTGTGAACCTCTATCCTATTTTTAAACTATAAATGGAAGCTTTTCCTAGAGAAAATTATAGTGGAAGGAGAAAAGTCAATCAATACATTAGTCGTAGTGCCTTGAGGCCATTTCAATTGATTGAATATAGTAACATTAGAAATGAACACATTTATAGTTATTATTTTCTCAGCCATGGATATGTCAAATATTTACCTATCCTACCTGGTCTGGAATCACATAGGCATTTACGTAGCTATGTAAGAAAAGCAGAGGTTTCTTTTTGTACATTTTATATATTTGTTTTTACTGTCAACTGTATTCAGAACATGCCACCCCAAAATATGCTGCTTTGGTGTACTGGTTATTTGGACACATGAAAGACAACAAATACAAGAAGAACCTTTCTCTGAACTCTCTTATCTGCCTAGAGAAGGACCTTCCAAAAGAAACTCAATTGTCATAAATCAGCTCCCAGGGAATTTCATTAAACTGGGAAGACTGACTCATCACAGGAGAGAAAACTAGAAGTCAATACCACATCCAGACAAACTTCATCACAAAGTATCATACTGACCAATATTCTTTTAAGGGTCCATTTATTTTTCCTAAAAATCATCTACCATTTTCTAAATCACTCACACGCCCTCCCCTTTCCACACTGAGACAGTACACAAGCTCTTGAATCGCACTCTTTTCTGTTATTGACATTTTTCACCTTGTGATGCCCCATGCCTATAGCATTAAAAATTAGTAAATGTCTATATATTTTTTCCTCTGGTTAATCTGCTGGTTGTCAGTTTATTTCATAGATCCAGCTATGAAACCTAGGAGTGTAGAAGGAAAGTCTTTCCTTGCCATGTACAATTGATGTTAGTATCCTTGTTTTTACTTTCATGCACCAGAAAGTTCAGAAACTTCCCTGTGATAATAAAATAAAGCTTTTCAGGACTTCCTTAAACTTGCTTTGGCCTAATTTCTACCACTCTAATCCTTGTTTCCAATAAAGAAATTCTTAGATCCATTTTGATTTTAATATTCATTGTCACCTAAATGTACCAAAGGAATTGCTGTATCTGCATTTTCTCATATAGTTTCTCCCATCTTAAAGCCTTTTTCCACTTTCTTACACATTGAACTGTACGTTTTAGAAACAAATTTGAGTAACTATTTGGGCTTTTGCTAAGTGCAGCATCATTTCCCTTTCATCTTGTCCATGAACCTGCATTTTCCTCAGGAAATTATATTCTCAGCTGTCATTGTCTGTGATTTAAAGGGCACAGTCCCCTCTCGCATTCGCGGGAGGAATGTACCGGGCTCCGCGCTTCTCATCCACATGTTCCACTTTCCTGATGACCGTTCAGTGATGGTCACACAACTGAAGTCAGTGCAACCACAGATATCCCTGGGATTTTAGCTGGGCAACCCAGAGCCCAGCTAAAATGTTTTCTCTTTTTACTGTTTTGTGGGCTTATGCCTGAAATGACAAGGGATGAAAAACAGAAAGAACCTGTTTTGTGCAATGACAGTGAAGAGGCATGTAGAGAAAAGAGCTGGAGAGAGAAAAGGAGAGAGTGGAGATGAGAGAGAGAAACCTTAGGTCTTGAGGAAATCTGGAATGCAGCTTTGCTGGAAGCAATTTTCTTGTTTAAATATTTCCTTCACAGTCAAGGAAGCCATGACACCCCATATCTCTTTGTCTTAAACCAGATGTTGAGGAGGAACAGTTCCTGAATTATATATGGACTTATGAAATTTATAAAATATAAGCAGAACATATATTTTAACCTCACAAAATCAGGATTGAATTTCTGTTCTCAGGGTATTTTTTAGAGGTTACCTTAAACCATAAATTCATACTAATCCACTGAAATGATTTACTTGTAGAAGTAGACATTACTACATTTTATTTTTCTTTTTTCTCATGATTCAAAATTTCAATTATATAATTGCATTAATCTATTCCAAAAGGGCATATCATACACAATTTTTGCTATTAAAACTAACATTTGGCTCAGATTAATTTGAGAAAGAGTTTATTTTATATTTTTCAAGGAGCATTATTTATTTAGTGTTCTTCAAAATTATAATAAATGTCACAATTCTAGTTACAAAAACAAGGAAATTCTTAAAATAAATTATTTTTATGTTTCATATTATTAAATAAATAAATGTGTATTAAACAAGAAAAATGTTTTATATATATAGGACCATTGAAAAGCATAAAACTTTTTTTACAAATATTTTATTTTTGCCTTGGTTGGTGTGGCTCAATGGATTGAATGCCGGCCTGTGAACTGGAATGTCATGGCTTTGATTCCCAGTCACGGAACATGCCTGGCTTGCGGGCCAGTGGGAATGTGGGAGAGGCAACCAATTGATGTATCTTACATATTAATGTTTCTCTCCTTCTCTTTCTTCCCCATTTCTGCCTCTCTAAAAAGTAAATAAATAAAATATTTTCTTTTTAAAAACATAGTCTAGTCATGAAAATGATATAAGAACATAGAAACCAAGATGGTATTTCAATGACAATTTCATTTTCACTGTTAAATTCAGATTTTATATAAAATTTTTGCTATATTTGATTTTGAGTCTTATAATCTATGTTATATTTATTACATATAGAGCTGCTAATCTCAGTATTAATAGTTATTGTGCCACAGGTATAATTATTTGACAAATGATGTAATCTGTATAGTACCAGTAATGACAAAAAGACAAATTATTCAATTATACTATGATTCATAAAATTTTCATCATTTTAATACATCTGAACATTGAGATAGGTATATAGATCCTATTACTTGATAGAAAGTTGACTAAGTTATAGGTGCCATTATAAATATTTTATATTCTAACAATAAGACTTTTCCTGATGTACAAAATGTCTTTTTCTGTACCAGAGGCAATATTTTCCTTGCTTACTAAATAAGAGATATGTGAAAATACAATATAATCAGCAGTAAGCCTAGACAAGTTTAGGCCATGATAAAAGATTTAGGTTTCCAAAGCTCAGGACTCCTGCCCTGTAACACAAGCTACTAAAGAAACACATACCTAAACCCTTTCTGTCACCTGTGTCAAAGTTGGAGAAAAAGTGACAGAAAAATGTAGATGTGCATCTTGCTTGCTCAACTTGAGATAGAAAGTCTTTACCTTTAACCAAAAAGTGTTGAGGGTCTTCTTCCAGCAATGATAAAATTAGAATGTTCTAGATTGTTAGCTTATACACTGAGTAAAATATCAGCATCTTCATAGTTCTTAACAATTCTGAAATAAGGACTGAATGAAAATAAACATGGTTTTCTGGGCTTTTCTGGCTGGTTCGGTATAGGAGCAGATTTCCCATAATGTGGTTG
This sequence comes from Micronycteris hirsuta, assembly GCA_004026765.1. Lineage (NCBI taxonomy): Eukaryota > Metazoa > Chordata > Mammalia > Chiroptera > Phyllostomidae > Micronycteris > Micronycteris hirsuta. The sequence continues at coordinate 38,577 of PVJI01010554.1, forward strand.
TGAATTCTCTTGTCTAAGTTGTGGGTGAGGAAGCTGAGAGGTAATTCTCTCACTGTGCTCCTTTCCAGTGAATGTCAGAGGCCAAAAAGTGGGAGGTAGGATTGAAACAGCTGCCCAAAGAGTTTTTTTATTGTTGTTTCCTCTTCTCTGCACCAGGGAAAGAAGAGATGTCTTCACAATATTACGCACCATGTTCCACAGTTTCAATTATATCGCAATGAGCTTGTGGAGGTTGTGACTTCAAAGCTGAAATAAATGAAGTCAGGATTGAGGACCTTGATCTCCAATGTAAAGATTTGGTGGACCAGCACTTGGCTATTGTGAATTGTGCCCATCTACAAATGAGTGGATCAAGAAACTATGGTACATTTACACAATGGAATTCTACGCAGCAGAGAGGAAGAAGGAGCTTATACCCTTTGCAACAGCATGGATGGAACTGGAGAGCATTATGCTAAGTGAAGTAAGCCAGGTGATGAGGGACAAATACCATATGATCTCACCTTTAACTGGAACATAATCAACAAAAGCAAAAAGCAAGCAAAACTTAACCAGAGACATTGAAATTAAGAACAATCTAAAAATAGCCAAGGGGGAGCGGGGAGGGGACAATGGGGAGAAGGGTTTTCAGGAACCACTATAGAGGACACATGGACAGAACCAAGGGTGGGGAGGGAGGCAGGGAAGGGAGGTGGGATTGGAAGGGGAGGGGAAGGGAGAGTATGCAGAAAACTGTAATTGAACAACAATAAAGTAAAAAAAAAAAAAAAAAAAAAAGATTTGGTGGACCAAATATTAAGCATTCATCTGGTTGAGTCAAGTAAGCAGCATTTTAAAACCACAAAAACAAATGAATGCAGAGGCTCACTTTCAAGGACAGAGGTGTTTTCTCCCTAAACACCTCCTGATTCCTCCCTCTCCCTCTCTACTTTGACTTAGCTTCTCTAAAAGGAAAGGTAATTAGGGTTGGGGTTGAAGTCTGTCTGTCCCCGAGTAGAACTGAAGGCCATACATGTTTATCCACACATGCTTGGGAACTTTGAGGAGAAGAGGGAATCAAACCTGTAGGCTTCTGTTGGAAAAAATCTCTACATGACATAAAAGGAGCTGATTTAGGTAGTTCACAATAGGGAAAACAAGACAATGTGACCTTGTGGGTGCAGCCATTTAACCAGTTTACTGTTTCTGCTATGGTATAGAAAATTAAACAGTTAAAAATAATGATGTTAACATTAGCTAATATAAACACGATTTATTATATAAAATATTTGCTATATTATAAGTCTATAGTAACCTCAGTTAAATACATTCATTCGGTGAATGTCTTCTGACTTCTTATAATAGCATATTGCTGGTGTTATAAGGGCATTGTGATTTATGCCAATAGCTGGCACTTAATAAGCACCTAACAAGTAGTTTGTTGAACTTATTTGAAGTAAAGTGACATGAAGCAGAGTTCATTAAAAGATGCTTATATAATGGAGTTCATAAGGTATTGGGTAGGAAGGAACTACTGGAGATTAAACATACCTCCTTCACAACTAAGATATTTTGAAGCTCTATGGAAAAGAAATTCAAAAATCAGTAATTATTTAATTGCAAAGGCAAATAGTTATCAAGTAGATAGCAAAATGGTTCTAATAAGGCATTTGTGATTCTTTGGGGAAAGTGAAGAGAGGGAAGTAAATTTAAATGGCACCACCTCTAACCCAAACATCTAATATTCAATTTTCTTCCTATAGACACTAGCTTGAAATGCATCCTGTGATCTAAAAACCACCTGATTTGGGGTTTGGAATAGTATATATTTGGGTAATAATGACAGAGGGGTTTAGAATACTTCAGAAATTTCTTATTCACAAGCAGCTTGAATGAAAGAATCTGGAAAACGTGGGATCTTTGTGAGGAAATATACGTGAATATCCCCTTTTTTTCTAAAATACTTGATTCATAGGAAGTAGAAATTTCAGAAAGCTCTATACAAAGTAGGGTGTAAAATTGAAGTAATTGATTGGATATTAGACAATTCTAAAATGCAAATCAAATTTCTACTATGTGATACAGAAATCAGGATATCTAATCTCCTCTTATTCATTGAGTTTTCTTAGTCAGATATTTTGAAGTAGTCAAGACTATAGAGGCCAAAATTTCTTCTACATGTTATTTGAGTAACTTAATTACAAAAAAACTTTGTCTAAACTTTCTAATTATCTAGGGAAAACTGAAATTTTGCAATATTTGGCTATTGAGGTGTCACATGTAATTACCGATATAATTCAGGTGAAAAATAGAATTTCTTCTAGAATTATTTAAAAAAAATCAGAGTTTTTGGTTTGTTATGAAGCATCAACTCTTATGATTCTAAACTTTTCTAGTCCACCTAGCTCTCCTCTGGAAACAAAACAGCACCTCCAGAGATTCTCTGCACCGGCATTGGCTAGAGTCAGAAGATAATTAGATCAGCCCATTTTTTTTTTTTTTTCTTTTTAAAGGTTTTATTTATTTACTTTCAGAGAGAGGGGAAGGGAGGGAGAAAGACAGGGAGAGAAACGGCAATGTATGGTTGCCTCTCACATGGCCCTCACGGGGACCTGGCCTGCAACCCAGGCATGTGCCCTGACTGGGAATCGAACCGGGACCCTCTGGTTCCCAGCCCGCGCTCAATCCACTGAGCTACACCAGCCGGGCCAGATCAGCCTATTTTTAACAGTGAAATCACTCTTCCCAAATGGTTAGACTCAAGTTTGGGAAAGGGTTTAGGTCACTTCTTAATTTAATCAGAGTAGGTAGCTCATCCTTAATGTGTTAGAACATTAGTGTGCTCCTAAAGCTAAGTGCTGGGTTTATTAATAGGGAAGAGCTTTAAAAGAGGCAACACTGTGGACTTCAATGTGAACTTTCCAGGTTTCTGCTCATCTCAAAGCCCAGGGGGACATTCTTAGAGTATAAATGAATTTTCCAGTTATGCTACATTGACCAAACATGCTAAAAAGTGAAGATCTACTTAAGCCAACTGTAGCATAATATATTTCACATTAAATTAAAAAACAATAAAACTAAGCTTAACTTCTAATGTATTCTGTTTAGAGCAAGAATTCTCAGCCTGCATAAATATTTTTAATATTAAAAATTAGCAGAATTATAGAAATTATTACTTTCTTTTTTCATTATAACATTTTATATTTTATTGACAAGTATAACTACATTTTGTGGATTGAGACAAACATTTTTATTATTATCTTCTCAAAATATTCACATAAATACATTTGGTACCTAATCTTAATTTCTCAATCTCATGTTTAATAAATGGCACCTTGGCCCCCATTACAAATCAGATTGTTCAATGGGAAGAATTAGTGCTCAGAAATAATTAAGTAAATTCTGAAACACTGTTAAATATTTTATATAAGCAGTGGTCTCTCAGTATCTTTAATCATGCCATCAATCAAGCCACCTCGCCTGTCTTAAGAATATGTTGTACCTGTCTTCCTCAATAGACTCTAAACTCCTAGAGGACAAGGGTCATCAAGTTCAGCTTATGCAATGTTGGGTCCCCAGAACATAGCACAGTGTCTGGAACCAAGCAGATGTTCAATAACTGTTTGATGAAGTTAAAGGGAGAAATGGAAGCAGTCTAACCAGAGGACTCAGGGACAATTTATGGTTCTAGTGCAGCCCTCCTCTAAGCTCAGACCCTTTGTGATATAGTATCAAATCCTGTTTCTAAACTTTGGGCAACTATACTCTGATATTAAGTCAAAGCTAAGCATTTCCTTAAACCATATCTACAGGACGCCGTTTTTGAATTCTATAACATTTAAATTTAGTCTGGTTAGTGTTTAGATATTTTTTTTTAAATATTTTCTTTGTTTTTAGAGAGAGAAGAAAGGAGGGAGAAAAACATCAGTGTGAGAGAGAAACATCAGTCAGTTGCCTCTTGTACATACCCTGACCAGGAGCAAACCTGTAACCCAGACATGTACCCTTACCAGGAATCAGACCAGTGACCTTTTACTCTGTGGAAAATGCTAAAACATCTGAACTACACCAGTCAAGGTCAGATATGGTTTTACATATTAATCTATTATCTGACAATATTACACAATTTTTATTATTATATTGATTGAATGAGATCGTACTGTTTCTAAGTAATTCTGCTTTAAAGGGCATTATAAAATTGCTAATCACACTGTCGGACACTAACTGGAATAAAAGAACTACTAGCTTTCTTTAGATAACCCTTCTTTGTCATTTTATAAATCTTGCCTTCAATATTTGAAATTCATCTTGTTTTCATTTTGCTTCATTATGTTTATTTTCTAGTCTTTTGAAAATCAAAATCAACTAAATGCCATTTACAAACACGTTTAGCTCCTGCCATTTTAGTATTTATTTGCTGTATGTATGTTTAGTATTTGTTTTTCAGAAGTTTGTTTTCTCAAGAATGTTTCCAAGATGTGATAAAAGAAAAGTTACATAAAATAGTTATGTAACATGATAGAGGTACTAATTATTGCTGTAATGGCAGTCATTAACAATAAATAAAGGTATCAAATTAACATATACACTTTAAATTTATACAAATTTTATTTCAAATATGTTTCCAAAAAAGGGAAAAACAGTCATTAGTCTTTGATTCAATTGAATAAAATCTCTGCGGATTTTTTTCTCATAGCCAATATTTTGTGCTCTCTCCCTCTGATGAGCATGTCATAACTGGTAAAGTAATGCGTGCTGTCTTCTTCTGAAAGCACTTGTTTATCAAACACAGATAGCGTGCTCTCGCTGGTCCCTTACAGAGGAGGGCTCAACTGAGTACTTCTATTGCTCGTTTTAGTCCCTGTCAGAGAGTGCTTCGTTGTCTCCAGGCATTCCTGAAGTTTATGTCTCTAGGTGCAATCCAAAAGTAACTAAGAACATACGGGGAAGGGGGTAATCATTTCATCAATCGACAAATAGTTTTCGAGCTCCTACTCTGTGCCTGATGAGGGATGGATCAATGAACAAAATAGACAAAAACCCAGCCTTCATGGAGCTTTTTCTGTAAGCTGTGCTGGCTTGCAGAACTTTCTAAGATAATTGAAATGCTCTGTATCTGTACTTCTTATACAGCAGCTAGACACTAATCACATATGGCTACTGGGCACTGAAAATGTGGCTTGCCTGACTAAACTTTAAACTTTTAAGTTTATTAAAAGAGATACATTTAAATCACCACATGGGGCTAATAGCTCTGTACTTTACTGTGATCTCACAGTGTTTTTTTTATGTGTTTTCAGGACTGGTGTGAGACAAGGGGCGGTTGCATGAAGATGACATTATTTAAAATGAAGAGGGAAGGAAGAGGTCGGAAGAGACCTGTTATTCCAAACTTCTTAGTCCTTTTCAAGACTTAAAGTCTCATTATAGTGATTCTGAAAGCCACAAGATATGAGTGCCTGAAATACATAATTAAGCTGCAAAATGGTCTTCTTGCTGATAGGCAATCATGCTGATGGTACAATTAATGCCTAAACACCAGTTAATGTCCACATAGGAAAGAATAATTAGAAAAAGTCATTAATTAGGGCCTTTTACTGTTCCATTGTCAAAACTAATTGCCTGGAGTAAGATGTTCTCCCTTGATTAATTGGTTTATAAATACAAGGCCAAATCTATGCAGGCTATTGTGTTTCCCAGGCAAAATGCTTAAGGTTCTGGTGGAAATGAACATCCAGTAACAGCCATGTCCTGTGTACTGACTGAACAGGACTGACCTTAGTGTTACATCAGGACAGTTCATTAAATTTGAGGAAATCTGTAGATGCTCTAACCCATGTCGCTTTTTATATAAAGAGGCAACCCTTTACAAAAATAGAATTTTATTTTGTCTAAGTACTGCTTTTATTTTTGAAACTTTAGCCAATATGTAACGAGGAATAATTGTGAAAAAACAATGCCTTCTTAGGAGCAAATTGCCATATGTGTTCACTACACTATTCATCAATATATCCACCTTCATTCAACCCTAGATTTGTATTTGATTGGATTGGTTGCTGCACAATCCTGGATGCACCTATTTACAGGGGCCTTGGGTGTTGGGGAAGCATCCAAACAGTAGCACAGTTGAAGAGCAAAGATGGATGTTTCTTCCATTCTCTCTAGTTATATCTTCCGTACCCTTCGTCTGACTTTCCAAATCTTGTTTATTCCTCTATTTAGCACTTTAAACAAAATCCCTCTTCCATTGGAGCATTTTTGAAGCCCATTTGTTTCATATTACAACTTTAGGATTGGGACAGATAACAAAAACTGAAAATCTTCCCCAGTCCAGAATTCAATACAAAGTCAACTAGTAAATGAGTGAGCAAATGAACAAATGAATCCCATAAGGAGACAGAAGCCCATTTGAATCTCCCACATTTTGTCTTTCTGTAAAAAATTGAAGCTTAACTAATAACTTTATGTAATTTCGTTCTCATCGATGTATTATTACACTGCTTAACAGGAAAATAAACAGAGCCCCAATTCAATAATTAGATATGGCATTCTCTTAATTGTGGCAAGTGCCATTCAATTTTTTATTTCTGACTGTTTATTGATTATCAGTGGTTTGTAATAGTGGGGATGAAAGCAAACATAGAACCCCTTAGCAAGGGGAGGTCATAACTCACATTTGAGAATAATTTACTAAACTATTATCCATCACTCCACTGTCCTATGGCAATAAAAATAGAAAGCATTATATATAATAAAATGGAAAGTAAAATAATATGTATATTTGTTTAGAATGCATATACTGCGAGAATATATGTATTCTTTCAATTCTTGCTGAATATCAAGATGAGTGTGATGAAAATTTTCTACATTCCTTGTACCACTCACTTTTTTCTTAAATCAATCAGGACCTCTAAAAATCACCAAGACAGAATTGATTATGCAAGAAATTGGCTGGGAATAACTAGGGGAGAGTAAAGCTTCTGAGTGAGAATTGAGGTGAATACTGAACAGCAACTGGAGGCTGGCAGCTAACTACACTGTGCAGCAAGGCTTCTACGCCAAGAAGGTCTGAGCCATGGTCACCCGCCCACCACTGCTACAACCTTCAACCAACCACCCAAAGTACTGAGGGTACAAGTGCCAACCCGAGGTAGTTCCACTTGCAATATTTCAATATGTATTATTCTAAAATGCCATATAGGACTGCTCTAGATTAAAAAGAATGTAAGAGACATAACAAAGGGGAAGTGTCTTTCTTTTTTGCACACTGGTCTCAATAAAACAGTTTAAAGTAAAACAACTATAAAAGGTATTTGGGGGACAATTTGTGACATCTGAATTTGGACAGAATAGTATATGATTTTAGGGAATTATTTTTAACTTTTTTTGAGTTAATAGTATTGTGGCAATATAGGAAATGTTCATATTTATGGGTAAAATGCCATATTTTTACATGCAAATATACCAGAGAATAAGTAACAAAATAAGTACAAATATTAACAGTTATTAAATAAATTATGATTATATGTATGTTTATTGAATAGTTTCTGTACTGTTATGTATGCTGATATATTTTCATAGCAAGTATTTTAAGAAAAATAGAAACCAATGTCTTTCTTTTAAAACATATTCCCGCCAAAAGAAGAGTTTGTAATAAATAATGAACCAAAATTGTACTACTTTTGTTTTTATTAAACTTACAATATTATTAAAGACATTATTTCATCTGTGGCTGAAAACTATTTTGTTTATATTTTTGACAGAAATAAATTTTATTGTAATTACTTTCAGAATCACATAGTTTATTACAAAAAGGTGTACTTCTAATATGCCTTCCCAGATATCGGGAGACCCACTTCCCCGACTTTTTTTACCTGAAGGAATACTTACTGTGAAAACTTCTATAAAATGCTAAATTTGTTTTAGTTAGAGAATCTTTAATAAATAAGCAACATGTACTGATATGTGAGTGATGAACAAGCATGCAGGCCCGCTCTCTCCTGCACGCATGCCCTACAGGCTGCCGTGCCATTTTCTGTGGGTACCCCTGCAGTCTCAGCATCGTCCTACTTAACATACAAGTACAGTCAGGATGTGAGATTAGGCTAGAGGACCTGTAAAATTTAGAGTTGAGAAGTAGTGAGGAAATTAGTATGGATTTTTTTAAAAAGCAGTAACTAGGAAGGATGCCATTTTTTTCAAAAAATTAATATTGTGGTAATAAAATAAGGTTTTAATCAAAGAAGTTTAAGTGTTTGCCATATTTAGCATCTTCACTTTATTCATCCAAATTAATACTTTAAGAGGTCTGAGTTCACACACACCATAGAGATCATTGAAAAATGATGTCAAAATTCTCTGAGGTTCTACAGAGGAATGAATTCAGTCAATAACTAAAAACATTTTATTGTCTATGTGTTGTTAGTAGTAGTAGCTTATGTGTATGACGGGAAAAGACACTTTGTCCATGCATCTCTCCTAATATAATGCAACTAAATTATCAATCTAGCATCACATACCTAATTTGAATTTTTACTTCCAAATAACATGATGGGTTTTCAATAGTAGTTATGTTTCAAGTGTTACAGTTCTAAATACTATTTGAATTTATGGAGAAGTATCAATTTCTTGATAATACAATATTCCTTATGTCATCTTAGTGATTATTCTTTGCTATGCTAATTTATGCCTTTCTGAATGGGATACACATTTTTTCTGCAGTAGAAACTAGCAGTCACATACTCTCTAGTGCTTCAATTTTTAGCAAATACTATTTTTTCCTCCACTGGAAGTAATAATTACCATTATAATGTATTTATTAAATTATTTGTTTGTGTATTATTCTCTCGGTCATTCAAAGATTTACTCAACATTTCAATATTACATAAGATTCTAATGAGGTAAAAATTAATAATCAAAGTACATTCTTTTAAGGAATTATATAAAGGGAGAAGCAAACTATTAATTTTAATACAAAGTAATAAGAGTTGTCATAGCTGAGTCTCTCGATTACTGCATTTTCTCAGGTAGGATTACCTTTGAGTGCAGAAAAAAATGAATATTTTTAGATTCAAACTTGTGACAGTCCATGGCATTTCTTATTGTTGTTTCCATGTAATTGCATGTTTACAGAGGTATATTGCAGGTATACTATACAAAGGAAGAAAAAGAGAGAGAAAAAAGAAAGAAAGAATTCAAAATGTTCATCTCTATCCCTACTCCCTCTAATTCTGATTCTACTGATATTATAGTTTCCCTGTTTCTTACTTTCTATTCCTTCTGTGGGCCTAGCCATAGCAACCATTTTTAATGTACCTTAATTTGTTATATAGTGTTCTGCATGGAGGATATTTTCTAACCCATTCTCTCACTGTCAAGTTCCTTCTTCTCCCCCAACGCTCTCTTCTAATCAAGGCTATCTTCTCTATTCAGAGAGTATTTGTCTTATCTGTATCAATATTCAAGGTAGCTAAAAACTTTATGTAATATTTTTATGTCTGTAGCAACCTTGAACAAAGAAGTTATGGAAGGCAAGCAGACTGAAGCTCTCTTATAATCATATAGGGGTGAAGTAATACAAGTTTGTTTCACCAACAATTACTCAACATGCATGTAGAACTATGATAACAGAAAGGCACAGACAATTAAAATTTTCTGTGAAATTCAGAAAATCTGTCCCTAGGAGCTAAAGATGAGTATACCAGGTTATAAAGCAAAGAAGGACACTTCCGGAAGACAAAATGACATTTCTTTTCTAAAATAAGACAGAATGCGTTGTATATTGGAATAGCACATAATTTATGATTGCTTAAGAGAGTTTCAGAAAATTCAACCAGACAGGTAGCAAGTACCCAGAAATGGAGGACTTCATACTACGCAAAGATGTATGGATTTTAGGCAATATATGAGGATATACTATAAATCATTTTAAAGAGAAAAATTATATAATTTAAATTTAAATTTAGAAAGATCATCCTTACTCAGTTGTAAGGGATAATCAAGAGTAGTTCAGAATACATGAAGATAAAATTACCTACTACTGAGATAAATAAAACCTAGAAGAATATAATTTATCTCATTTATCTTCTTATAATGCCCCTATTATATGGGCATATTGTAAGAAATATATGGACCTATGACTGTGTGTCCCGAAAGGAAAGAATAATCACAAAAGAACAACGCAAGCATTGTCAACGATTTTTTAAAATATTTGTGTTTGGTGGTAATTTCCCAGTAACACTCACACCATGAATTTAGACTTTATCTACATCATCACACAAGTCTCTGCGTTCTTTTCCTGACAGACAACTAACCAGCAATCTTCAACAGAGAGTGATTAAGGACTGAAGAAATGTTTGCTACCCATTCTAAAACCTTTCAATTCTTAATATATGCTTGAAATTTTGCTTAACGAATGTATATAGATAAAGTGTAACTTATAAATAAAAACATATTTGAACACATTTTGTGTTTATTTTTGGCTTTTTAATAAATATTTTACTCACCTGTTGTTTTTTATACCTCATTTAATTCTACAACATGTGGGGAACCCAACATCAGGAAAAATATAGACTAAACCATGAAGTCTAAGTCAAAATTGACAAGGGGAAAGTGTAGTAGGACGGGAGACGTCCTAGTAAGCAAAGTGCAAAACCGAAGGGCCAACATGGCTGCAAGAATTGACCCATACTTTGGATATTAGCTCCTTGTTGACCAAACAGACAGAAAAATAGTATGAGTTAAAAAAATGCTCATTTCAATTTTCAGAGAAGCAAAGCTATTCCTAGTACATGGTTCTAAAAATAATTTCTCATGTGCAACGAGAGTTAGAAATTTCTGAAGCCATTTGTTGTCTTGTGAAAAATAACTAGGTTTATTTTCAGCTCATAACCTTCAAAAATGGTACTCATGGCTGATTAACTCTTCTGAGAGAGAGAGTAAATTTACATGATAAAGAGCAAACATTTAGTCAAGAACAGTTAAATAACTTTTTGATTTGCAAGGCAAGGTAGAGATCATAGTGTAAGTTTTATTTGGACCACAAATCTATCTTTAATAAGATAAATCCTATTTCAGTAATATATTATCTGTGGAGATAGATTAACCCATATAACTTTCTCAATACTTTTGTAGCTATGAAAAAGTTAAGGGGAAAAAAAGCATCTTAAGAGGAAGATGGTGGTGATGTAGGTGGGAGCTGAGCCTACTTGCTCATGTACCCAACCGGGGCTCCTAGAAGATCTTATGAAGAACATAGTGAACAGCCTACAAAGTCCCAGCTGATACGAAGTTTGGAAGCCAAAGTGTGCACAAGATGCTTCAAAACAGACAGCACGGAGATTTTGTAGGCCAATGCGAAGGTCCCCAAGCCTTGTGCCAGAGACCATGGTGCTACAGGAGCACTGGAAGAGAGCTGGGTCAGAGATAGCAGCCTAGCAGCTCCCTCCCCGCCCAGAGTGGGGAAGTCCCAGACCTGCACCAGGAGAGATCTGGACACATAAAGTTGCTGGGGGGATAATAAAAGAGCAAGTGACACACAGCTGGCAGCATACCCTAGCTGGGGTCATAGTCACCAGCTGGGACAATATCATAGAATTTAGGGAGCTGAGTGACACCTGAAGCTGAGAGAAGAAATGATCCGTTACTGGCCATGACCCAGATAGACTGTACAGGTCAGAGAGTTGAAGTGTGTGAAAAGCCAGGTGCTGGTTAAGAATGGTGGCAGCATCCAAGGATACTATTTTCAAAAGGGGAATGAGGTGCAGTGTAGGGACCTCATGTGCTCAACGGCCAGGACTGCAAAGAGGGAGAAGGGTGGGTGCAATTTGCTCCAAATCAGTGCACCTCACGGACTGATCAAAGGGTTGCAAAACAAGGTGAATTATGGTTGTGGCCTGGTGCAAATGCGCAGAGTGGACAGTGTGGGCTGCACAGCGCTCTGAGGGTGTGGGCTGGAAATTTGGCATCTGTGATTATTGTAGCCCAGACTGAGGCCTCATCCTTGCAGAACCACAGGGAAGGAAAAAAAAACAGAGTCCAACAGCCCTTACCCCTTTGCCTGCAGGGTCCAGGAAGACCTGCAAAACCACCTTGGCAGCTCTAAAATCAGCAGGAGGCTTTTATATTTTTCAAGAGTAAGACAATAAGACCTGGAGCTGTGAGAAAACCAGAGATGGATCCAGAAAGAAGTCAAAAGGTGAACACCAACAGCTGAGATAAATTTCACTTTGCTTTCCTCTAGAACTTGCATGTTTTTTGTTTTTTGTTTTTAATTTATTTCTCTTCTTTCCATTTACTTAGGGGTTTTTTTGTTTGTTTGTTTTTATAGTTTGATTTTTTTTTGTTCTCCCTTTCATATTACATTTTGATTTTTCTTCTTTCACTTCACTCATATTCCAAATAACACACTACTCTTGGTCTTTTACTTTTTATTGTTTTTATTTAGATTATATAATTCTTATCATACTACTGTTATTCCAAATCCCACACAGGACCCTTCTCTGGTCTTAATCCATTTCACCATCTTCCTGAGCTTTATTACTGCTATGGCTAACTTTATTTTCTCCACACCACACCAAGCTTCTATCCCTTCTCACTATTTCTCCTCCATCTAACCTTGCATAAGCACTCTTCTTTCTTAAGTCAGCTCACATTCTTTCCCCCACTAATGAATCTCATTCCCTTTTCCCCTTTTATAAACAGTGACTAGTTGGGTGAAATAACATGGTTATTGATGTGCTTCGCCAAAGGAACATTTATTTGTTCACTACTCATTTGTACTTGAATTCCCATAGAATACTCTCCTGCTATCTTACTCCATTTTTGCCTTGCTCCTACCCCTGATCAGTTGAGGGAGGAATTTTATTTCATTCTTTTCTTTCTCCCCCTTTTTTTCCCCTTTTTTCCTCCTATCTTAACCTGGGCTTTACTCCTTACTCTTATTAGTTTGCTTCCCCCATCTTCTCAAAATAATTCTTCTTTTTTTAAATTCATTTTTCTGTACTGTAGACATTAACTTTTTGCTTATCTACAATATTCTTATTCCCATTCCACCTTTATTTAACTTCATTTAGCTGTCATTGCTATCAACCCTGCTGTGGCTTTTCTGCAATATTCTCCATTTGTGCAGTACCTTTTCAATTTTACTTCAAACTTCATAGTAAACTTTTTCTTCCTCTTAGCCCATTGTCCTCGTTGCCCTTTTGTATTTTACTTACATTGTAAATTTTGCTCTCTCCCTTTCTTTGCCTTAGTTCTATCCCAACTCTTATCAATTCTCCTCCCTCTTACCACTCAAAAAAAATGTTACCCTCTTTTAGTCATTTTATGTTCTCTTTGTCATATCTTATAATATACACAACCTCTCATCACCTTCATTAATCTTAGTTCAATTGCAGTAGAGAAGACTCCTAATGTGTTAGGGGGTTAATTTTGCTGGCATGGGTTTGATTGTCTGGTAACACTGCTTTGTCAACCAACACACGTACAAAAGTATACAAGACAAGGTGGGAGCTGTGACAACCAGTAAGCCCACTGGAGGGGAGAACCCACCAACAAAGGAGCCACGAACAGGTAAAGCCCAAGTACAACAAGAGAGCCCACGCAAACGGAAGAAAGGGCAAGCCTAGAGCACCCATACATGGAGACCAAAGAGACAGCACCACTGAATCCCACAGAACCCTTACCACAGAAGTTCGACCTATGAAGACAGCTGGCAAAGCAGAGCATTGGGAATCACAGAAACAAACAAAAGGAATTACCTGAATGGGGAGACAACAAAACAACTGCAGTCAAAATGAATGGAAGACTGCCCAGTAAAAGAGCTAACTGAAATGGAGGCAAGCAAATTATCAGACATAGAACTCAAAAGAGTAGTTATAAGGATGCTTAAGGAACTCAGTGACAACTACAAGGAATTGAGTGGGAACTGTAACAGTATGGAAAAGGAAATAGAAACTATAAACAAGAACCAGGAGGAAATGAAGAATGCAATATATGAAATAAAAAATACACTAGAAGGAATTACAAGCAGGCTGGATGAAGCACAGGACCAAATCAGTGAGCTGGAAGAAAAGGTAGAAAGAAATATTTGAGGAGAGCAGCTACACAAAAAAAAAGGCTAAAAAAAATATGAAGATAGCTTAAAGGGACTGCAGGACAACAGGAAATATAAAAAAAAAATTCAAATCATAAGAATACCATAAGGAGAAGAAAAGGAGCAAGGGATAGAAAACCTGTTTGAAAAAATAATGACAGAAAACTTCCCTAACCTGGAGAGGGGAAAAGCCTTTTGTATTTTACTTACATTGTAAATTTTGCTCCCCTTTTTTCCTCCAGGAAGTTCAGGAAGCATAGAGTGTCCAAATCAAGATGAACCCAAACAGGCCCATTCCAAGACATTCCAAGGCTTACAGCTGAATTCTCAACAGAAACAACACAAGCCAGAAGAGAATGGAAAGAAATATTCCAAGTAATGAAAAACAAAGAACTGCCACTAAGATTACTCTATCCAGCAAGGCTCTCAATTACAATGAAAGGCAAAATAAGGAGTTTCATAGACCAAAGAAGTCTCAAAGAATACACCTCCACTAAACCAGCACTACAAGAGATGCTAAAGGGACTGCTTTAAGAAGAGGAAGGAAAAGAATTAGACAGGAACACAGGTACAAAGGCAGAAAAGTAAGTAAGTATGTATTAATAATAACCTTAAATGTAAATAGATTAAATGCTCCAATTAAAGGCTTTGGGTAGCTGAATGGATAAGAAACAGGACCTGCCCATATACTGCCTACAAGAGATCTACCTCAGAACAAAAGACCTACACAGCCTGAAAGTTAAGGGTTAGAAAAAAATATTCCAAGCAAATGGACAGGAAAAAAGTTGCGGTAGCAATACGTGTATCAGACAAAAATAGATTTCAAAACAAAAGCCATAAAAAGAGACACAGAAAGATACCTCATAATATTCAAGGGTAAAATCTGTCGAGAAGATGTAAACATTGTAAACATATATGCACCCAACATAGGAGCACCCAAATATATAAGCAAAATCTTGGAGGACTTCAAGAAAGATATAGACAGCAACACATTTATACTAGGGGATTTTAACACCCATTGTCAACAATGGATAGGTATTTCAAACAAAATGTCAAGAAGGATAATGTGTAACTGAATGACATATTAGATCAAATGAACTTAACTAATATATGTATATATATATATATATATATATATATATATATATATATATATATATATAACAATTTGTCCCAGAGAAGCAAAATATACATTCTTTTCAAATGCACATGGAATATTTTCAAAGATAGGCCACATGGTAGGGGACAAAACAACACTCAACAAATTCAAGAAAATTGAAATCATATCAAGCATTTTCTCACACCACAAGGTCCTGAAACTAGAAACTAACATCAAGGAAAAACACAAACATTCAAATTCATGAAGATTGAATAGCATGCTGTTAAACAATGAATGGAAGAAATAAAAAAGTTTCTGGGAACAAATGAAAATGAACA
The DNA here is from genome assembly GCA_004026765.1 of Micronycteris hirsuta. Taxonomy (NCBI): domain Eukaryota; kingdom Metazoa; phylum Chordata; class Mammalia; order Chiroptera; family Phyllostomidae; genus Micronycteris; species Micronycteris hirsuta. The sequence continues at coordinate 54,088 of PVJI01010554.1, forward strand.
CACAACAATCCAAAACCTATGGGACACAGCTAAGTCAGCCCTTAGAGGGAAGTTTATAACAATACAGGCCTACCTAAATAAGATAGAAACATTTCAAATAAACCACCTAACCCTTCATCTACATGTCTGGAGGAACAACAACAAACAAACCCCAGAACAAGTAGAAGGAAGGAAATAACCAACATCAAAGCAGAGTTAAATGACAGAGACAAAAACAAAAACAAAAACAAAATTAGAGGATCACTATATCTAGGAATTAGTTCTCTGAAAAGATAAACAAAATCAACAAGTCTTTAACCACACTCATCAATAAAAAAAGAGAGAGGACCCAAATAAATAAAATCAGAAATGAAAGAGGAAAGATTACAACTGATACTACAGAAATAAAAATGATTGTAAGAAATTACTACGAATAACTATATGCCAAGAAATTTGAAAATCTGGGTAAAGTGGACAAACTTCTAAAAAAAATATAATCTTCCAAAACTGAATGAAGAAGAAGTAGAAAGCCTGAACATACCAATAACAGCTGGTGAAATTGAAGCAGTAATCAAAAAACTCCTGGCACACAAAAGCCCTGGACCAGATAGTTTCACAGGATAATTTTACAAAACATTTAAGGAAGAGTTAAACCCTATGCTTCTGAGACTATTCCAAAAAATCCCAAAACAGGGAAGACTCTCAAACTCTTTTTATGAAGCCAGCAACATCCTAATCCCAAAATCAGACAAAGACACAACAATGAAAGAAACTGAAGGCCAACATAGCAGATGAACATAGATGCTTAAAATCCTCAACAAAATATTGGAAAACCACACCCAGCAATGGGGAGAAAAGGAGGAACAGTTTTCAGAAATATCTATAAAGGACACGTGGATAAAACCAAATGGGTCTAAGATCAAGGGTGGGAAGTGGGGATGTCTGGGGTTAGGGGGAGTAGTGGGGATGGAAATTTAGACAACTGTACTTGAACAATAATTAAAAAAAAATCATAGACTGTGGTCAAGTGGAATTCACACCAGAGATGCAAGGAAGGTACAATATTTACAAATCAATAAACATAATACATCGCATAAACCAAAGGAAAGACAAAAATCACATGATCATATCAATTGATACAGAAAAAACATTTCATAAGGTACGACACCCATTTATGATCAACACTCAGCAAAGTGGGAGTAGAGGGAGCATACCTCAATATAATAAAGGCCACATACAAGAAACCTACAGCCAACATCATACTCAAGGGGCAAATACTAAAACCTTTCCCACTAAAATCAGGAACAAGGCAAGGATGTCTGCTTTCACTATTTCCATTCAACAGAGTATTGAAAGTGCTAGCCACAGCAATCAGAGAACAAAAATAAATAAAAGCTATCCAAATTGGAAAGGAAGAAGTACAACTGTCATTGTTTGCAAATGACATGATATTAACATACATAGAAAACCCTATAGAATCCACCGAAACACTACTCGACCTAATAAGTGAATTTGACAAAACAGTGGGATACAAAGTCAATACTCAGAAATCAAAGGCATTTTTTGTACACCAACAATGAAATAACAAGAACAGAAATCAGGAAAAAAATCCCATTTGACATAGCAACAAGAAAAATAAAGTACCCAGGAATAAACCTAACCAAGAAGGTAAAGGACATGTACTATGAAAGTACACAATACTGAATAAAGAAATTAAGGAAGACACAAATTAATGGAAGTATATACCATATTCATGGACTGGAAGAATAAACATCATCAAATGCCCATACTACCCAAAGCAATTTGTAGATTCAATGCAATCCCTATTAAAATAGCAATGACATATTTCACAGATATGACAAACATTTCAAAAATTTATATGAAATCATAACCCCAATTAGCTTCAGCAATTTTGAGAAAGAACAAAGTAGGAAGGATCACAATACCTGATACCAAACTATGTTACAAGGCCACTATAATCAAAACAGTCTGGTATTGGCATAAGAACAGACTCATTGATCAATGGAACAGAATAGAGAGCCCAGAAATAAACCCAACTCTCTATGGTCAATTAATATTCAACAAAAGTGGCAGAAATATAAAATGGAGAAAAAATAGCCTCTTCAACAAATGGTGTTGGGAGATCTGGACAGCTACATGCAAAAAAAATGAAACACAGCCACCAACTTACACCATACACAAAAATAAACTCAAGATGGAGAAAAGATTTAAGTATAAATTACAACACCATAAAAAACATAGAAGAGAAAATAGGCAAAAAAAATCTCAGATATTCAGATATAAACAAAGCAATATTTTCACTGGTATCTCCCCTAGAGCAAGTGACATAAAGGAAAGAATAAACAAATGGAACTTCATCAAATTAAAGAGTTTTCACACAGTTAAAGAAAACATCAGAAAAATGAAAAGGTAACCAACCATATGGGAAAATATATTTGCCAGTAATATCCCAGACAAAGGCTTGGTTTCCAAAACATGTAAAGAACTTGCATGACTCCACCCCAGGAAGACAAAAAATCTAATTAAAAAATGGACAAAGGAACTGAACAGACACTTCTCCAAGGACGACATACAGAGGGTCCAGAGACATATGAAAGAATGCTCAGCATCACTAGCCATCAGAAAGATGAACATAAAACCACAGTGAGATACCACTTCATACCAGTCAGAATGGCTATCATAAACAAATCAACAAACAGCAAGTGCTGGCGTGGCTGTGGAGGAAAAAGGAATCCTAGTGCATTGTTGGTGGGAATGCTGACAGTGCAGCCATTGGGGAAAACAGTATAGAATTTCCTCAAAAAAATAAAAATGGAACTGCCTTTGACCCAGCAATTCCACTGATGGGCTTATACCCTAAGAATCCTGAACCACCAATTCAAAAGAATCTATGCACCCCAATGTTCACAGCAGCACAATTTACTATAGCCAAGTGTTGGAAGCAACCTAAGTACCCATCAGTAAATGAGTGGTTTATAAAATTGTGGTACATTTACATGATGGAATACTATGAAACAGAAAGAAAGAAGAAGCCCCTACCCTTCACAACAGCTTGGATGGATCTGGAGAGCATTATGCTAAGTGAAATAAGCCAGGTGGTGAAAGACAAATACCATATGGTCTCACCTAGGAGTGGAACCTGACCAACAAAACCAGCAAGAAAGCAAAACATAACCAGAGACATTGAAATAAAGAGCAAACTTACAGCAACCCGAGGGAAGGGGGGAGGGCACTAACTGGGAAAGAAGGGGAAGGGTCATTAAGGAACAGGTATAAAAGACCCATGGACAAGCCAAAAAGAGAGTAGGATTGAGTGTGGGTGGTGGGAGGGAGTGCAGTGCAGGAGAGTGGTCAGGGAAAATGGGGACATCTGTAGTCGAACAACAATAAAAAAATAATAAAATTTTTAAAAAGCATCTTTTTCCTCATCACACATGAAAAACAGTAGCATCATAAAAAAAAGATTGGTTTGAATGGATGAAAGTGAGAGTAGTTATACACATTTTCTCCATGCAAACATTCTCTTTTTAAATCTTCATTATAGTAGTAATACAGGTAAAATAAAAACAACTAATGTTATTTAGGAATCACACAAACAATGTAATGGTATAGAAGGCAAAAAAATGTTAGAAAGTCCATGTAAAGGAAAGTCAATGAGAATTTCTTCACAATCAACTATTATATGTGCATGTACAAATATTATATGTGTGTATACATGTGTGTAGTATCTATTAAAGTGATAGAATGAAAGAAGTTTGAAATCATATTAGCATCCTTCTACTGCCAATTCCAAATAATTTGTCTATTTCAAGCCAAGGTAAGGCTGAGCCTGGATGGCAAATGGTGCAAGAATATATGAGTGAAGCTTCAAAATCCTGTTTTGAATGCTAATGCAGAGAAATCTGAGGTCTTTCCAGAAAGTATCCAGCCATGTAAGATGAAAAATGGAGATATGTATTGAAGGAGATACAAGATACAAGAAACATTGTACATAGAACAATGATGCTTCAGTCCTCTTCAAAGTAGGCACTTTGGGGCCTCACTGAGTTCTCCCAATCATCATCAGCTGCCCCATCCCATTTTCCTGAATGTCATCGACAATCTGAAATCTCTTCCCATTGAAAGATGACTTTAATTTTAAGAAAAGCCAGAAGTCACAGGGCACCAATTCTGAACTATAGGGGCCTGAGTCACATCGGTGATTTGATGTTTCACCAAAAATCTCTACAAGAGATATGATGTATGAGCAAGCACATTGTCATGATGAAGCTGTCAATCACAAGTTGCCCATAGCTGCATCCTTCTGAATTATATGAATAGTTTCTGTGGAGGAATTTCAAGCTTAATGCAGAATTTGATGCAGATTCATTGCTGTTCTTGCTCTGTCATTTTGAATGCAATGACTACACAGTACGCATGCTTACTCAACAGTGTTTACCGCCCCCGCTGACTAGTACAGTGAAGTTGTCATTGTTCACACACGTGCATTCCAGTCCACTCTCCTTGGATGCCAGGTTACATCGATGTTGCACAAACTATTTCCATTATATTAACAATGATTGGACTTTTTCCAGACAGATCTCATAACAATGATTGGACTTTTTTCAGACAGATCTCATATTACTTGCTTTCTCCTTTCTGACCAGGAGGAGATGCTGAAGAACACTGTGAATAAATTTAGGGAGAGTTTACATCACAGATCTGTGGGACACAGGAGGAAAATTAACCTGTTTCTAGCTCCATGTTGCTGAAGAGACCGTAAAAGAACTAAGTTACCTTCAATGCTAAGAGTGGACGAGTGAAAGCAGGGGGGCGGGGGAGGTCCTTTGGACACCTCTATAAGACACTGCCAGCAGACTTTCTAACATCCGCTAGCTCCACAAAGAAGGGAACTCTACCACTTGTGTCATAATTGATGCAGTTCAGAGGGGTTAGGCCCCAGACCACAGAATTTGCAAGAAATACAGTATGTAAAAGGCACTGTTCACAGCTTTTTTTTTTTTTAAACAACAGAAAAACTTGTACAAAAATTACTAAAAGCACCCAAGGGGACTAAATAGCATTCAAATTAAATGATGAACATTACAAAAACAAAAAGTTTATTGAATGTAAATAAAATCAGTTGGATTGGCAGAGATTGAAATACAAATTAAAGGTTCAGAACATTAAATTGAAGAAATATATTACAGATTGTTACATAATAGTCATGGTAATGTAAAGTATAGCAAAGGGAATATAGTCAATAATATTTTAATAACTATGTATGGTGTCAAATGGGTGTGTGATTTATCAGGATGCTCACTTAGTGAGTTATGTAATGTCTAATCACTGGAACTAGTGTAATAATGCATGTAAACTGTAATTGGAAATAAAAATGTTAGAAGAAGAAATATATTAAAAATAATGCTAAAATAACCAAATAAAACTTATAAACTGTGACTCAGATGACAGATAAAGGACACAAGATATGAAATAAATAAAAGACTCTAAAGTTTAAAAATAAAAATAGGAAGGAAAAGATATAGAGAACTGTTCCTATACACTGAAAGAACTCATGAGTTCTAGTTGTAATTGACTAAATTTTAAAAATACTTCCTAGCCCTGGCTGGTGTAGCTCAGTGGATTGAGCGCGGGCTGGGAACCAGAGGGTCCCAGTTCGATTCCCAGTCAGGGCACATGCCTGGGTTGCGGGCCAGGTCCCCAGTGAGGGCCATGTGAGAGGCAACCATACATTGCTCTTTCTCTCCCTCTCTGTCTCCCTCCCTTTCGCTCTCTCTGAAAATAAATAAATAAAA
>PVJI01010555.1:0-59841 GCA_004026765.1 Micronycteris hirsuta
GTTTTGCTTTTCTGTTCAGACAGTATGAATCATGGGCTGATAGTGTGTTACACTGTAGCAGCAGGAAACTCTCAGCCAAATTTGTGTTCCACTTCTATGTAAAGGATGGCTTAATCAGACCTGTTTGAAATTCTCTGCTTAGGTTGGAATCAAAGCCCCGACCTAAGGATCAAATGGTTGTATAACCCTGTTTAATCCTTAATTATTGGGTTGGCTAAACAGTCTGTTTAGTTTTTTCTATAAAATAAGACACATTTTTCACTTGCACCAAAAACTTTCTTGATTTGACCATTTTGAGTATGGTATGTCGCCTATCTCCTGCTATTGGCTTCTAGTGGGCAGAGGCCAGGGGTGCTGCTATACACCTTCCAATGCATAAGACAGCCCCACAGCAAAGAAGTATTTGGCCACAGTGTCAATAGTACCAAGAAGCTTTGGAAACCACTTCTGACATGTTCAGTTGGTGTCACGGCACCTTCTCCACATACTGCACAAATCTTTTTTGCATTTCAGTTGCGTTTTTACCTTTCTTGGAGTAATAAAGCATAATATGCCAAAAAATGTTGTGTATCTTCTTCCATCTTCAATATTGAAATCACTGCACAAAAATTCACCAATTTTGATGTTCTTCTTTAAATGCACACTGATAGGACAGCTGTCACAATACAGTCTAACAAAATTGTTTCGAATGAAGTCAAAGACAAGCGTTACTACAGCCATCATACAGATAAAACTAAACGAACTTTTTTGGCCAACCCCATAGTAAAAAGAACTAGGCACTCTGTCAAAGCACCCGCCCTTCCTTATTGTATTTAGTGAATGATTTCCTTCTCTACTCAGGGCTTCATAACAGGGGCTGTGCATACATTATTGGCCTGAGATGGAAAAAGGGGATGGTAGTGAGATGCCCCTTCTGGGCATCAAAACGTACCATATTTGTTCATAACATATATCTTTGAAAGCAAATTAAGCCATAACTGCAATTCACCAGTAGAGGACTTAAGAGTATTCACAACTTGCCTAAACCTAAATCGCCCACAGAGACCTTGCTGGACTTTAGCTGTAAGTTTTTAGCTTCAAGGTGAAATGTCATGCTGCCGTGGCTTACTTTGAGCTGATATCTTAACAGGCTATTTCTTGACGTAAACGCAGATGACAGGATGGCTTATGATGTGGCTTTGTTTTAATTTGGTTAGCCACTGATTTTTTATTTTGTTTTGTTTTTGTTTTTTGAGCCACTGATTTTTAATGTGTGGGTTATATTTTACTCCCAAAGCAAAATTCTCCAGCATCTCTGGAATACCACCTGAAAATTTCAGGGTGCCATGTCGAAGAAACGCAAATGGGATGATGACTATGTTCGTTACTGGTTCACCTGTACGACGGAGGTTGACGGAACTCAACGTCCACAGTGCGTCTTGTGTAACTCGGTATTTTCAAATGCTGACCTCAGGCCATCAAAACTCTCTGACCATTTTAACAGACAGCATGGTGGTGTCGGGGGGCACGATCTCAATAGCCTGAAGCACATGCCAGCACCATCTGATCAGAGCAAACCCTTGAAGGCATTTGGAGTTGCATCTCAAGAGGATGTCTTATTACAAGCCTCCTATCAGTTTGCATATCTGTGTGCCAAGGAGAAGAATCCTCATACAATAGCTGAAAAATTAGTGAAACCTTGTGCATTGGAAATCGCACATATCGTTTTGGGTCCAGACGCACAGAAGAAGCTTCAGCAGGTACCCTTATCGGATGATGTGATCCATTCTAGAATTGATGAAATGAGCAAAGATATCTTACAGCAAGTTCTAGAAGACATCCAAGCCAGTCCGCTGCAGGTGGGAATTCAGCTTGCTGAGACAACGGACATGGAGGACTGCAGTCAGCTGATGGCGTTCGTGCGCTACATAAAAGAAAGAGAGATCATAGAAGAGTTTCTGTTCTGTGAGCCATTGCAGTTAACCATGAAAGGAAAAGACGTGTTCGGTCTCTTCAGAGACTTCTTTTCGAAGCATAAGATAGGCCTTGATGTTTGTGGCTCTGTTTGTACCGATGGTGCCTCCTCTATGCTTGGAGAGAATTCAGAATTTGTTGCTTGTGTGAAAAAAGAGGTACCTCACATTGTGATTACACATTGTTTGTTGAACCCTCATGAACTTGTCACGAAGACATTGCCTCCAAAGCTGAGGGATGCTCTGTTTACTGTCGTGAGGGTAATAAATTTCATCAAAGGGCGAGCTCCGAATCATCGCCTGTTTCAGGCCTTTTTTGAAGAGATTGGCATAGAGTATAGTGTCCTCCTTTTCCATACTGAAATGAGGTGGCTTTCCCGAGGCCAAATCCTTACTCATATTTTTGAAATGTATGAAGAAATAAATCAGTTTCTTCACCACCAAAACAGTAGTTTAGTTAATGGCTTTGAAAATAAAGAGTTTAAAATTCATCTAGCCTACCTGGCAGATTTATTCAAACACCTAAATGAACTTAGTGCATCTATGCAAAGGACTGGGATGAACACAGTGTCAGCTAGAGAGAAGTTATCTGCCTTTATTAGGAAGTTTCCATTTTGGCTAAAGCGCATTGAGAAAAGAAATTTTACCAACTTTCCTTTCCTTGAAGAAATAATTGTCTCAGATGATGAAGCGGGAAGCATTGCTGCTGAAATCACACTGCATCTGCAACAGTTGATCAGCTCCTTCCATGGATATTTTTCCGTGGGAGATCTTGAAGAGGCGAGTAAATGGATACTGGATCCGTTTCTTTTTAACCTGGATTTTGTTGACGATGGTTATTTAATGAAAAATGATCTCGCTGAATTGCGAGCGAGTGGCCAAATTTTAATGGAATTTGAGACAATGAAGCTTGAGGATTTCTGGTGTGTCCAGTTTACAGTGTTTCCAGAGCTGGCAAAGACAGCTCTAGAAATTCTTATACCATTTGCATCGACGTACCTTTGTGAATTGGGATTTTCATCACTTTTACATTTTAAAACAAAGTCCCGAAGCTGCATTAATATGAGTGAAGACATCCGTGTGGCTATTTCAAAAAAAGTTCCTCGTTTCTCAGACATCATTGAACAAAAGCTACAGTTACAGCAGAAGTCACTGTAAGCTGATACACTTCTTTTAAATGTATAATTTTCAGTATAGTCTTAATTCCACTGTAAAATTAAGCTATAATTCTTTCTCTTTCCTTTTATGTTTATGGTATTCCAAATCCTATGTTTAAACAATTTAGCGTCTTTAACTTTTCATTTTCACATGAGTCATGTGAAAGTATGTTTTATAAAAGACAAGCAGCAGGAACGTTTACCACTGCCTAGTTAATACATAGGATCCTTCTAAGTATCTGTTTAACGCGTTGATGTGATGCATTAGAAGGACACCCCGGCACTAGAACTTCCAGCAAAGTGGTGCAGTAGGCTAAGGACTGGAGCCGAGATGGAAGACACCACCTCCCAGAACACGCGTCTCCATGCTAAAGAGTGAAAGTCAAAGCACGAAGCGCCAGGCCGTCTTCCCCTACCTGTGAGGCCTGTTGTGGGGAGATTGATGGAATCGGAAGAGGGTTATGAAATGTCCTAGAGGGAGAAGGGATGATTCTGGTTTACATAGGATTTACTTTTAAATGTGTTCTTCCGAGTTAGTCTCACAGTGTCCGTTCCTCTAGCTACCGTGCCCTAAGTATGACATTAATAAATATCCTAATATCCTGCTAGTCACTCTTTGTCTTCTTTTAAATTGCATCAGGACTCCAGGTCATGGAGGCTGCAAAAAGGAAATCCCGGAGCCTTACCTAGAGATTCTGATGTAGCAGGTTTGGGGGTGACCAAGGATCCCCATTCTCAACCACCGTTCCCCCGGTTCTGATGGAGTCATTGGTCGTCTGGCCTCATCTTATTTCTCCTAAACTTATTTTCCCTGTACTCCAGCTTCCTCTCTCATTTTATATCTTATGTGTATTTTTTTAAGATTTTATTTATTCTTAGAGAGGGGGAGGGAGAGAGAGAAACATCAATGTGTGAGAGACATGTCGACTAGTTGCCTCTCGCACACCCCAGCTGGGGACCTGGCCTGCAACCCAGGCATGTGCCCTGACTAGGAATTGAACCAACAACCTTTCGGTTGGCAGGCCAGCACTCAGTCCACTCAGTCACACCAGCGAGGGCTTTATATGTATTTTTCTAATATAGTTTAAAACTTTTGAATGGACCAGAATATAAATAATAAATTGACATGAAGGCAGTGTAGTAATTAAGGACCATCAGAAAGTTTCCCATGGGAATTTAAATTAATGTACTCTTTCTGAATGATAATTTGGAAAAATATATTTTTAATTTAAATAAATTTACATTTTTATTTTAAAACTTTAATGTGTCATCAAAGTGCTGTGTGCTCAAGGCTGAAAAAAAAAAGAGTTCTATCATGAAAAGCCGCAGTCTTCTTCCTGCCCAATTTCCTTAACCATTTCTGCTTTAATATTTCATGCTTCCACCCCTGTAGCCAGGTAATATGCCAAACACATGCCAGTATTTATGTTGATAAGTTATATATTGACTCCTCCAGATGACAGGTAAGGTTTGAACGTATAAAACATCCATCTCCTTTCCTGTTACTCTTAATTTCTTTATCATTATGGTACTAATTTTAGTTCCTCTTGGTTATTCATCTCTTCGATTGAGAATTCTCCCCTCTAGGAATTTACCACATGGAAGAATCAGGGATTTCCATACAGTTTTTTTTTTTATAAGGTGGGTAATCACAGCATCCTATAATAGTGAAAAATTGGTGGGGGGGACCTGGAAGGAATCAGGATGTGACTACCAAAGTTAGATGCCACTTGAATATTGCACGTTGAAGATTATTTTGTCCACAAAACCAAATGTTATCAGCATCCATCAAAATACTTTTGTCAGTAAGTATATATACGTGCCTTCTTTCATTTAAAAATGTAGTTACAAAATATGTCTTAATTTTTTCTAGTATAATCTAACGTCAAGAGCAGTTGGAAAAACTTCCTAAATTAGTAAAGGAATAAACCTGGATGAGTATGTGTAATGCTTAATCCGTTTGCATATCTAAGACAGGAAGGAGCAGGGATGGGAGCCAAGCCTAGAATCCAGCAGCACAGGAAGAGGACGGGGATGAAATGCCAGAAGCAAACGACCCTTCCTAAACAGGCTTGCATGAAGTCCACTAGAATTCTCCCTTAGGTGAAATTCGTTCATTTCTGCTCGAAAACAAACCCAGAGGACATTTTAAAGGAGATAGTTGATTTTTTAAAATTCATTTTCAAATTTTACAACAGTTTATTTTCCTTGATCAAATGAAAGAGATCCCATTATTTGCAAAAATGAAGAAAGTCAATTTTTTTTAGTTTAAAAATCTCCCGCAGTGGTGCATACATTGACACATGTAAGTCATATGTGTTGGTTTCTTTTTCTTCAAGGAAAAGATAACTTCCTATTTTTTACCGTATTATGAAGTTCGTTGATAAATTGCAAAGAGCCAGACAGGATAAAGACGTAATCTTTATGACCAGCAGATGTCACTCTGTGCATGATTGGTTGAAAGCAAACTTTCCACGTTACAATTTTGCCAAATACCTGATTTTAAACATCTCAGGAAAATCAATTAGTACCTCAAATTAAAAATGCCCCACCTAAGCCTGTATAGGCTCAAAACTGGCAGACAGAACTCTACTGGAGCTAGTAACTACCAGAATACAAGAAATCACTGGGAAACCAGGAAGGGAAGAAGATATAAATGGCTTTTTCTCTAAAACTGACTTGATCATGTGGATTTTTTGACATCTTGGCTCCTTTTCTAAGTCACCAAAAGCTCTTGAAATGAGTGGGTAGGTCAGCACTTTCGGACATCATTCAATGGGAATTAAAACCAAATAAAGGATAACTTTTACAATGTATTAGTTATATCTAAGCTTTTTAAAAATTAGGCTCTTGATAATTACAGTATAGAATCCTTTTAGCACTAAATTCAAAATATTTTAAACTTGGAGTTTATATCTACCAAACATTTGGAAAAATCAAATTTGGAGCTTTTAATTTACTTTCATGTAAAGGCCACTATAAGATGATTGTCTAATTCATTGTGTTTTGTACTTTATCTTTTGAAAATAAAAATACCTAAGGTTATTTTCCTAGTGTTTTACAGTTTTGCTCTAAATCTCTCAGAAATGGACTCAACTAGTGGCTCAGCTGCTTAGTAGCTATGTAACTTCCATAGCAATCAGCAAATAGGAATCAAGTGGTCCGGCAGACCATCATCTCTTACTTGGCCCTGCTCAGCATTTGTTCACCCACTTTTAATAATAGCACCCTTATTTTTACTTGAGGAACTTTCCTTACCCCACTGTCAGTCTGTCTGGTTTAGTCCTGGCTGATGAGAGTCAGCTCCAGTACTTTTGCTAGAATTAATGGGGAAGATTCCATGTTTGCTAAACTAGCACGACGTTGAGTCTGGAGCTTCCAGGGATCCACTCTGCTGCCAGGGGATGAAGTGAGAGAGGCACAGCCCAGAAGAGGAAGGAGACAAATCCCTCATGACATTGCTTCAGCCCCTAAATACAGTCATGTTTCTTTTTTCTTCCTTCCAGTCTCATGAGCTAACAAATTCCCTCTTTTGCACAAGGCCATTTGTTTCCTGCCACATGCAACCAAAAAGACTTGCTTCGCGTACTTGGTTCTCAGTCTTACTATGAACGGCCGCTGGGAAAGTTTGGACTCCATTCATTTTATTGTGTGATTTTTGTACAGCTCCCTCCTACCCTGGGCCTCAGTTTTCTTCCCTGTAAGATGAAACCGTTGGGTAAGTTTTCCCAAGAGAGCCTTTTCATTTTTTCCCACAAAGGCCGTATTTTATTTGCTTAATTTTGGAATTTTGGTGACACTGACATCAGTATAAAGAACCTGGCCTAGATATAAATAGAAAACTCAGTTTTTATGTTGTTTGGTTTGTTTTGTTTGGGGATTTTTGTTTGTTTTTAGTTTTTGATTTTTGTTTTTTTATAATGGGATCAGTTTGATTTCTGGAGCAAACAGTTTCTATTTATCATTTCCTTCTACTAAACCAAAGTCCCATGCTACAGTTTTGGAAACTCTCACTCTTTACCCGGTTTACCTTTTTATTCTGGAACTGATACTTACCTATATTTTCAGAAGACCTTTATCCCCAGTGTTTTATTATGATGGATCTCACACGTACCAACAAGTTGGAAGAGTAATACAGTGAACACCGACATGCCTGTTTTCTAGGTTCAGTTAGCATTTTGCTGTAGCTCTCTGTATATAAATGTATAGGTATTCATGTATCAAACAGGGTCCAGTAAGGCACGGAGAACATACCAGTGTTTCAACACATAGAACCTACAACAAAGAATCATTAACTAGGTATTGGAGAGCTGGAAAGGCAAAAGTGGTTACAGAGATGGTAAATTCTGGAAGCAGCAAGCGTCACTAGGGCTGGGCGAACAAGAGACAAGGTTGAGATTAGAAAAGAGGTTCCTCGGAAGTAAGACTCAGTGTCCGAGGAAGGGGCCTTGGCTAGATTGGCATTTGTTTAGTAGCACAACAGTCGGAAGGACGTGTGCCAGCCTGCTGGTGCTGCCGTCTCTGAGAGCGCAGTGAGGCCAGCCCTGGGAGTGCGGGAAAAACTGCACGTTTAAACCAGTTAGTCCCTGCCACTCCTGGACCGACTCACTACGGTGTGGACTCGCGGCAGGGCCTTCCCTGCACTCAGCACTGCAGCGTCACGGAAAGTGGGTCCGAGTGACACAGTCAGTGTGGTATGTGTTGGTTAACAGACGGACCACCAAAGCTCTCCAGTAGAAAGGTATGTGTTCCCCTTTGAACTTTTTTAAGAGTGCGTTTTATTTTTAATATGTACTGCAGGCATACGGCGAGTCAAAACAGTGCAGTGGAGGCTGCACCTCCCACCTCATCTCAGCTCCACGGCTCTCGCCAGAGGCAGCCACTCTTCCCAGGTTATTTTTACAGAGATGATTAAGCATAAAGGCGCACATTTTCGTAGTGGTAGCACACTAGACACTCTTGTATGATTTAAGGTTTTTAATTTTTTTATTACATCATAAATTAAGCGGAGTGTTATTTAAAAGAAATCTTTTGAAATACAAGGTTTAGAGAAATGTTGTCTCCTGCTTCACAGCAGCTGGCAGTTTGTAGCTGCTAGCTAAATTTCATTTATGCAGTTTAATCATGCCTCATTTTCTCAGCCGGGGATTTCTGCTTTCCAAACCAAAGGGCAGGGGTAGACCCTTTATTTCTCCTATTTCCTCCCAAAATGATGCTGGCAAAGCCCTGGTTTCTATACTCATTCATATGCTGCATTCTCAAAGCTTGATTCTATAAAGCAGAAGCCTCTCCAGGGCGTCTGGCCTGAGGCCTGCGGGCCACATGCTGCTCAGGAGTGTTACAAATACGGCCCAACACAAAATCATAAATTTACTTAAAGCATGGGATTTTTGTTTGTTTGTTTTTGTTAGTGTTTGTTCATTTAATGTGTGGTCCAAGACAACTCTTCTTCGAATGTGGCCCAGAGACACCAAAAGGTTGGATGCCCCTGCCAGGGCATTTTCCCCACATCAGATGTCTGTTCATCTCCGATCCTCACACTGAGTTGTGAAACCTCATCAAGAGCTAGTTGCATCAGATTACAAACTGAATTCTCCCCAACGGAGGCCCTTCAAGTTACATCTGGAAACTGGCTGGATCTTTCCTGGGTCATTTCCCGTTGAATTAAGTCGTGTCTATTTTGGTCTGACTTCATCTGTGCTGAGGCTTTAGCTCTCCTGAAATCTTAGATCAGAAGAGCCTCTCAGAACTCTCTGGTTCTTCTTTGCCTTCCCAGGAAATCCACCCTGCCCTGCTACCTGTGGTCGAGTAGACAGAACGTATGACTGGGCTGGGTCTGCACTCCCGTCCCAGCTCTGCTTCTCCCTCCCCGTGAAACATTGGGAAGATGGCCTTTGTCTGAGCCTCAGTTTCTTCAGCTGTGTAATGGGAGAACCACTTGTCCCAAACTTGGAAGACTGCCACAGACTGCTCCTTGAAGCATCTTTTAATGCGAGTATATAATTATTGGGATCTCTGATTATTAAGTGTATAAATCTGCCATATCCCCAGATCCAGCATACACATAAGAGCAAAGGATTTCCAAGAACTCCAACACGTCATATACTTGAAAAAAAAATTTTTTATTGAGGGGAAGGGTGTAAATAAGTAATAGATTTTTATGGTTTTAAAAATTAAATTGTCCCAAAAGACATGCAGTAAAAAATAAGTCTCTCTCTTACCACTGTTTTCTCATTGCCCTCTCCAGAGACAACTTCTTGTGTTATAATTTTTTTGTATATCCTTCTGGAGATAGATTATGCTCCTACTTCCTTGTGTTTGTGTGTGTTTTCCTCACCTCTTTTTTTTTTTTAAGATTTTATTTTTATTTTTAGAGAGAGGGGAAAGGAGGGAGACAGAAACAGCAATGTATGGTTGCCTCTCACATGGCCCTCACTGGGGACCTGGCCTGCAACCCAGGCATGTGCCCTGACTGGGAATCGAACTGGGACCCTTTGGTTTCCAGCCCGCGCTCAATCCACTGAGCTACGCCAGCCAGGGCTCCTCACCTCTTTTTATTTAACTTGAATGGGAGAAAATTATACACATTGTTCTGCTCCTCATTTTTCTCACTAAACAATTTATCTTGGAGATAATTCCGTAATAGTACATACAGGTCAGGCTCTATGTATGTAACATGATTTCTTTATTCCCCTATTACTAAGAATTTAGATTGTTTCCAGACTTCCATCAGTACAAACAAGGTTGCAAAGAACATCCTTATACTCACTTTCACGATACATTACAGGAAATAGAACAGTTATGTCAAAAAATAAATTATATGTTTTTCATTTTTATAAATCTGCAGAGCCTTCCTTTCAGTTCAGCTGTCATCTTGTTTCACTCTGAGTGACATAATACACAGAGCTGCCAGCGTTCACTCCAATGTCGCAGTCTTACTGTGGCAGCAAGTCCTCCTCAACAGCTGTCCGCAGCTCTGCCTGTTAGTGAGACTCCATCTGGGATGATCTCACGCTGGAGAATTTTGCAGCCCCAAAGCCCCTGGTTGAAAGTAAATATTGACAGCTTGGGTCTTGGCCATTAGCTGTTTGGAATGATTCAGCAATCACTTTTAAATACTCTTTTGTACAAAAAAATTGGACAAAAGAAAGGATTGAAAAAGGCAGACAGGTAGGCCTACATGTAATATAATGGATGCAAGACAAAATGGTCTTGGATTTCCTTTGTCTTGACTGCACAACTAACTACCAAGTCACTGGAGGTTTCTGGACCTCTTCGTCCTCGTGTGAAATGAAGAGCAGCAACCAGATTATTTCTCAGGACCCTTCCTGCTGCGAGATTCTGAAGGTTCAGATAGAGTGTAGGCTGGGGGCACGTGTCCTCCCAACCTCAGTGTGTTTGGAAAGCAAGAGATGTCACACATCAGTCCATGACTAATGTGCAAATGGTACAATTGACCAGGGACTTAGACAATGACATGCTGGTAAACAGGCTGGGGGCTTAGTTGGGGCAAGGGTGGCCTTGATTTGTAGCATTTGCTGATTTCCATAGTCTCATTATTCCCACTGTGACAATTTCAAACTGCTAATGAGAGGACACTGAACTCGGAGTTGGGAGAAGAGGCACAGAATTGGCTGCTGGCTTCAGCAAACGATCCGCTAGGAATTCAAAGGAAGCATTTTCTTCAGGCTGTTCTGTGTTGCAAGGACTTCATCAAAGAGGAGAGATTTGATGTAGGGATTGAAGAATACCGTATTCAGGTATTTTTCCATGATTAACTGACAAAGTAGCTTAAACAAAAAAGGAGAAGATGAGAATGTGAAGTTTTAGCGCAAGGATCTGAACAAGTGATGTAATGAGGCAGTTGTAGCACTTGCTTCCACCTATCAGTTCCTCATGCATCTGCTGTTACCTGTGTATCGATGTCGTTGACCCCTGCCATAAGCAGGCTCCCTCCCCGAGGCAGGGAATAGGCTCTGGACAACCCAGGGCTCTGTCCTCACAGTTAACCAATCAGAAGGAAAGCAATGCCCTCCCATGGAGATCACGTGGAAAGACCGATTGGTTCTGCTTGGGCCTCAGGCCCACCACGTGGACTCTTGACACAAACGGAAAGGGCACCTGGTCCACATGCCTCTGCAGCCAGAGGGCAGGCAGGGCACTGGGAGGGTCCACCCTTTCCCTGCCACTCCGTACACAGGAGAGCCATCCATACAGACTTCCCCAATGGGCAGAGGAATACTGACGGATAAGAGCCTAGACATATGGGCGGGGCTTTGGGACGCACGAGAGTGGGTTGGGTACTAGTTCCAGGAAACTGCATTAAATGGAGGTGCAGAAACATAAACGTTGAGGGTGCATCTAGGAGCCAGCAAGAAACTCCCCCCCCACGACCCCCCCGCCAGAGCAGGGCTACCTGCAGGGCAGTGGTAACCAATGAAAGGTGACTTTGCCCCTGTTGGGACGTTTGGCAACATCCGGAGATATCCCTGGTAGTTACAACAGGGGAGGGGGTGGCGGGACTACTATTTTCTTCTAGAGGACAGAGGCTGGAGGTCCTGCCAAGCGTCCTACAATGCACAGCACAGTCCCGACAAATGAAGACTGTCCAGCTCGAACGTCAGTAGTGCCGGGATGGAGAAACCCTGACACAGGAAAAATAGGAGAAATGGCTGGAAAGATGTCAAAACAGAGGGCTCTAGATTAGGCTACAGAAAGGCTAAGGTGTCTGGGTTCTATCCTGCAACTGTTACACAGGGGAGGATCAGAAAGATGTGGAGAAAGGCTAATATGGCTTTTACTCATTCCGGCCCTTCTGCCTGGCACCTCTCCCCGCTCCTCCTCTGCCCCGCTTTCATAGCCAGCCTTCTTTCATCCTTTGCCACTCAGCTTAAATGTCACCGACGTGAAAGATCTCCCAGGCCTCCCAATCAAAATAAGTTCTCTCACAGACTCCACGCCACCATCCTCTCCCACAGTTCCCTCTTCTTTTCCTTCACAACGCTTACCACAGTTTTGAATTGCACGTTTCTGTGGGTGCTTATTGGACGTCTGTATCCTCACAAGCACCATGGCGGCAGAGACCTTGCTTACTTGTTCACTACTGTGAGCCCAGCGTCACGCAGAGTGCCTTGTGCATTGTAGTTGTTTCAAATCTAATCAACTGGTTAACTAACGGGAAGGCTGATTATTTGAAGGCTGATTACATGAGAGGTTGATAGGAGGTGGAATTGACAGAGGAGAGAAAGGCAGTCCTCCGGATTCCATCCCCGCTTCTTCTGATCCGCACTCATCTCCCTTCTCTGACTTTCACATCAGCTAGGGTTCAAGTGAAGATGCAAAACCCTTCTCGCTCTTTGAAGCAGACAGGATTTACTATAGAGAATCAAGAGAATTCACAGTTGTTGCAGAGCGAGCTCTGGCCTGGGCCTGCAGGAATGATTCCCAGAAGGCCACCACAGTACTGACCGCACAAGGGAACTCCACTTCCTGCCACAATGGGGACGCCAGGAGTGCAGGGAGCAGCTCCTGGTCCAACGTCGCCGCAGGAACCCACCATCTGAGGTGTAGTCTGAGGCAGCCACTGCCAGAACTCCAGCGCCATACTGCATCTTCGGGTCAGCACCAGCAAAACGGATTCCTCCCGGGCTGCTGCCTCCTCTCCGCCTAACTCAATTTTTTTTTTTTTTTAATTTAGGTCTTGCACAAGCACACAGGGCTGGCTAAACCTAAATTACACTGAGAACTCCAGCAGCAAGGAGTCTAGGAAATGGGTTTTTCGTTTTCTAGCCTCTGTAGTATATATAGGAAGGCACACCTGAGACAGGTTTGGACAGATGTGGAACAAGCCCAAACGCCACATCTGTGGCCATCAATATCACGATGTCATTCGTCTTTTCTTGTTTGGTGCTGGGCATGCGCTTTAGGCACAGACAGATGTGCAATGAATTAAACTGAATCAAATGAAAGAGAATAGTCTCCTCCTTTCTTATAACGCGCTGTACCTTCCTTACGGCACTACTGCATTTGGCCTCTTCGAGGAATGTGTGTTCTCATTCATTTTCCTCGTAGACCAGAAGTTCATCTCCTTGTCCCCACACTCGTAATAGGTAATGGATATTTGTGAGCTGAATTAAACACAGAAACAGGCTAGAGGGAGGGAGTTCTGAGCCCCATGGTAGCTTGAGGCAGCTCCTGGAACTGCCATTTCCCGAGGACTTTGGAGTTCCTGCTGCGTGAAGCCATCCCCCCTGCAAGCACCCACGGGACAAGGCCCCAGGGATTCTGCTTGGCTCCGGGACACCTAGGTTCTAGGGCGCTTCCCAAACCTGGAAAACCGTCCACCCTCATTCATCCATTTACACAGCCAGGAAACATTTATTTAGTGCTTGCTGGGTGCCAAGTGTTAACCATTTCCTTACCAGTAAGAGCAGGCCAGCGGTCTCAACCTCTGCTGCAGTGAAGCCCTGAAGGTAACACACACAGATTCCTACTCTACCCTGGGAGGGGGGCTCTCCTGAGCCCTTTAGGTTCTGAAGGGGCTCCAGGCATTCTAAACAGGGTTTCCTCACCTTTCCACTCCCGACACATCTAGGAACACACCAACTTACTCAGATGGGGTGGCGGGTGGAAGTCCCCTTTCCTGCCATCTGCGAATCAGCACACTCCCCTCAACTTCACACGGCATCTTTCATACATGTAGAGAGCTCACACCTCCCCTACACCCAGGCAGGTCTCCGTCATCCCTCAGGGCTCAACTGAAACCTCTTCTGCAAGCCTTCCTTTGACCCCCGTTTTATACTCCATGTTTTTCTCTTCTGTAGCACTCATTTCACGTGAAACCACGTGAGTTGGCCTCACTAGACTCAACTTCCATGAGAGCAGGCACCACACCTATTTGGTTTACCGCTACATCCCCAGCACCTAGCTTGGGGACTGACACATAATAGATGCTCAGTAAATGTTTGCTGAATAGATGTTCGTTGAGCCCACTAACTTCCATCCTCAAATACTATTTATGTAATACAAGTAATAGCTCTCTACATAGTTCAGTGGCTTGCTTACCAACCCCTTTATGGGCGACTGTCCCAACTTTAGGGGGAAAGACAGCACAGTAATATTATTCTCCCAACTTTTCAGAAAATGAAACACCATCTATGAAGTAGCTGACTTGTCTAGTATGGTGGAACCAGCATTAGCATTCGAACGCATACCTGAATTAGAATTCCAACCTTGAACCCTGGGTCGTACACCGTCTGTTAGCCAGATGCTCTGGCAGCCCAGGGAAATACTGGTAGCTAGTGGAAGAGAGCAGTGGAAGGAAGAGGGAGAAGCAAAAGTCAGGCCTCTGAGGACCTCTTTTCCCCTAGTGTCTGCTCGTTACCTAGATGAGGACTGAGACCAGGGACACCTCTCCACACTATTATGCATGTACACACATCTGGACACAATCCACGCCAAGGCATGCATGCATATAAACGCACACAAGGTTTGAGCCACTGCACAAGCAGATGCCTGCAGACATCAGGCATATACATACCGATGCATAGTTATGTGTGCTCATACACAGTTTAAACACGCACCCAACACACAGACATCCAGCCACTACCGTGTCCACCCAGTGCCTGAAGCACTCTTTGGTTGCACACCAAGCTGCATGTGCATGTGCCTATATGAGCCATGATGTGTGTTTGCACACATGCACTTATGCATGCACACACATGTGCATGATTCTCACTCAAGTGCACACACATTCTGGACCCAGGGAAATGCATCTGTTGTAAGCTGCCATGCCCACACGCACCCTCAGATCCACGGTGACATGAATACTCACCTGCAAGCAACACACATATATGCACACGTACCCACGCCCTTGCACATGCCTGGGTAACAATCACTTTCATGCACGGAAACCTCCAAATACACTGGCACGTTCTACACACGGAGAGATGCCTCGACACACCCAAGTTGCCGGCAGCGCTGAAAGTTTTTTCCAAACCAAGTCTGAAAGGGGAATCGCTGAGCTGCGGGCGGCCCACGTGACCGGGAGGAAGGCGCTCCCCCCGGTGACGGGATGGGAAAAGTATGCCTGGGGCGGCGCGGGAGGCGGGGACGCGGAGCCCGGCAGACCGCTTCGTAGCTCCGGACGCTCCAGGACGTGGCGGGCGGCAGCGAGGGTGAGTGTCCGCGGGCTGTCTGCGGAAGGTGCGGACGGGGGAGGAGGGGGGATACGGCGCTGGGGCGGGATGGGGGATAGGAGTCAGTGGGAGGAGGAGAACTGCGAGTCCCCCGCTCTTTGCAGGCCGGGCAGTCCACGGATTCCTACCTCTCGACCTCTGCCTTCTGAACTGTATATAACATGAACTAACATTTATTGAATGCTTACTGTGTGCCAGGCTCTGTGCTGGGTGGTTTACCTCATGCTGGCAATAGCTCTACCATTTATTGAGCGTCTATTTTGTGGCAGGCCCTGCCAGCCCTCTGCTCGTGCTCTTCCATTTTCGTGACAACAGTCTATCTGTATCTGCAAAAGAGGAGCCAGGCTCAGAGATGTTAATGACTTGCTCAGGGTTGCACAGCTCTTAAGTGGTGACAAAGGGATTTGAACCCTGATGAGTCTGAGTCCAATACCCAAGCTAACAGTCGCAGTTAACGTTTATCGTCTCATTTACTCTTCACAACATTTGTTTAATTAAATACATTATACAAACCAGCAAACTGAGCTGAAAAGGTACTACATGGAAAGCAGAGATTTGCACCCAATTCTTCACAGCTCTCTTCACTCTCCCTCCTCCCCCAAACTTGGCCCTCAGTTCTCCATCCTCACGCCACTGCTCCATTCCAGGACTGACTCTCTCCACTGAACCCGGCGATGGTCCCCAGTGGCTTCCCAGCGCAGGCCCCTCCTCTGTCCCTGTTGTGCTTTGCACAACCTTGGGGTGGTCCTCCTCTGTCCTTTTACCACAGAACTCTCCTGCCTAGAGCTCTTCAAGAGCCCCCTCCCTAGAATGGCTGTCTCCCAGCGACCCTGTGTCCTTGCCATGCTGAGCCAGGGGCAACAGCAATGACAGCGTCCTGTGTATGTCAACCCGAGGCTGAGCTCTGTTAGCACTGTCTGAAGTCTGTCCTCTCCCATTCTCCATTTCTGCGCCTCTGTCTACGCAGTCCTCCAACGCAACTCTGTTATCTGGTGATCACAGACATCGAGGCCGCTTCACCCACCACCCCGTCTGAGCCCCCAGGCTTTCGGAGCTCCAGGACCATTCTCCGTTCTCACACACCCAGCTCACTGCAGACTCTGCTTCTTCCCAGATGTCTGACTGCCCCCAGCCCCTGCAGGGACACCAACCTTGCCCGTCTGCTTACCCTGCAACAGCTGGGGTACCTTTTGTTTTAAGTGACATAAAACTAACAGTGGTCATTGTAAGAAATTCAGACACATCAAAAAGGCAGCGAGTGAAAGGCAAAAGCCTATACATCTCCCAATTCTGAAAGGCAGCCCCTTTAACAAGATGTTGCGTCCTTTCAGAGACTTCATATATATATATATTTATGTGTGTCTATCTTTTTTTTAACTCAAAGACAATCGTTCCTTACATTCCCTGCTGCAACTTGCCCTTTTCACTTTTTGTGTCTTGGCCATCTTTCCGTATATCTGCATATACAGGCCGACTTTGTTCTTACAATGGCGTCTTAGCACATCATTGCACAAACTCATCGAGATTTCTTTCATGAGTCTCTGGGGTCACCTTTGAAGCTACTCCGCCTCCATCAACTATTCAGCAAATTCCCCACGAAGTCATTTCTTTCTCTGCAAATCCCTCCATTCTGCTCTGTGTTGCTATTCCTCCTCGCATCCTCATCTGCCCCTGCAGACGACACAGATGACCAGGGCTTCTTCTGCACAGTCCCTGTCTCTGATGCTTTCCACTCCGGAATGCTCACCGTGGGGTAAGGGAGTGTGTGCACTCACAGCTTCAGGTCACAGGTCAAAGGCCTGCCAGTCCGGCTTTGCCCCCGTGAGATGAACTTCTGTAGAAATTTGATTTTCTGTTACTTAACTTCTAGTCTATGTTTACTTTTTAAAGGAATTCTATGCTGAATCTTTTTTCAAGGAAATAATCCTCCCTTGGGTTTGTGATTTCTGTAAATGGCTTACTCATGGAGCTGCCCTGGAAGGCATGTGTGCATGGGTCTTGTGCCCAAGCAGAGGGGCCGTCCGTGGTAGAGGGTCATGACCCCGGACCCAGAGCCAACAGGCCTGGATTCTATCCCAGTTTTGACCTGGGAAAAATGACTTCATTTCTCTGAGCTCTGTTTTCTCTTTTGCCACATGGGCTTGATAGTATCAGTATCTTAGAACTGTGGGGAGATTAAAGGAGAAAATGAACATCAGAGCTTTGAAATAAGCCCTGGCTGGTGTGGTTCAGTGGATTGAGTGCCAGCCTGCAACCCAAAAGGTCACTGGTTCGATTCCCAGTCAGGGCACGTGCCTGGGTTGCAGCCAGGCCCCTAGTTGGGGGTGTGCGAGAGGCAATTAAATAGTTGATACATCTCTCACACATCAATGTTTCTCTCCCTCTCTTCCTCCCTCCCTTTCCCTCTTTCTAAAATTAAATAAATAACATCTTTATAAAAAGAAAGCTTTGAAACAAGACCACACAACTTTCATGGAGAACACATTCACAGAGAATCCCGGTTTTCCTCAAGGTCAAGGGTGGCAAACTCATATGCCAACCGGGGCTGTCATTTTAACCTTCTCCCATCATCTCTGTCCTCGTTCTCACACATTATTATTATATCAGAATAAAACTGCTGTTACTGAGTGCTTCCTGTGGGCCGGTTACTGCATGATCTCATTTAATATTCATAATCACTCTGTAAGGGAGGTACGGCAATCAACTTACTCAGGGAGACCTTCCTAAAGACCTCATATAATTCAAACTGGTATCATTCAAAACTCACCTGCCAAAGGAAGGATGGCAGGGTTTCTGTTTCCCGAGTTGAACGGGGCTGTCATGTGGCTCCAGCATAAACACAGTTTGCAGATTATAATTCATGCTGCCTTGCAAGGTCCTTGCCTAACTTTCACTCATAAAGTGAAACCATAAATATGTTTATATCATGCTATTTCAAATTCAAATGATTCAAATATCACCATACAGTATTGTTTTCTTCTCATTTTACAGACAAGGAAACTGGGGCTCAGAGATACCTTAACAGAGGTCAAATAGCTAGAAAAAAAAAATTTTTTTAAGATTTTATTTATTTATTTTTAGACAGAAGGGAATGGAGGGAGAAAGAGATGGGGAGAAACATCAATGTGTGGTTGCATCTCACGTGGCCCCTCTTGGGGACCTGGCCTGCAACCCAGGCATGTGCCCTGACTGGGAATTGAACTGGTGACCCTTTGGTTCGTAGCCTGTGCTCAATCCACTGAGCTACACCAGCCAGGGCAGAAAATGATTCTTAACCACCAGACCAGCTCTGTACTTCTTGAAGGCCAGTCCTATGTCAGGTCTTAGCAGTTATTCTCAATGCCTGCAGGGCCTGACCAGAAGGGGCTCCGTGGAGACAAGCGGGCCCAGGGAAGTCAAGGAAAACCTAGCCTTTCCCCGCTAGCCCTTCAGAGTTCAGACTTCGTTCCTCTCCCTCAGTGTCCAGATCTTTGAGTGTGGCCCCTCTATGCCATTCCAAGGAGCCACCTAGCCCCCAGATTTCCTTCCCCTGCCGTCAGCATGGTCCTGGCTGCCCTCTGAGAGAGAGCCTGTTACACAGAGACAGGAGGGGCAGCGTGTGCTTTCTGTCTGGGTCTCACAACTAGGCCACGCTGGATCCTCATTATAACCAGACCGTCTGCCTCTAAGAGCAGCACCATACCTTTCCATTCCAGTATCTGGCTCCAAAGGCAGTAAAAATAGGTGGCATCCTTGATTGGGCATTCTCGCCAGGCCGTGGTGCCAAGCACCAGCTGACATGATGTCCCATTGGCCTTCTGTCTGTCCCACTGATTCCCCTGTCTTTATTAGTCACCTGTATTGTGGAGCATGGTCATGTAGGTGGCTCAGCAGTGCAGGGCCAAGACAGGGACCCCCACGACTTCCCTTAGCACCGAGTGGCTGGGCAGGAACGAAGGCCCAGCCTCCCTAGGACACTCTTCTGTTAGCAACCGACAGAAACACAACTCAGACTAGCCAAAGTGAACATGGGGAATTTATTCTAGGACGACAGGGGCTTCCACCTGAAATGCCGCAGGACTCCTGGAGGGAGGTCAAGACTGATTTTCATTAGTTCCGCCGCAGTTGGTGACCGTTACAATTATAAACAAGGTCCGAGTTTTTGTGTCAAGTGTTACCTCCAACATCCATTATCTTGCTTGATTTGCAGAAGGACAAGAAATAATGAGAGAATAATAGGTACTGCTTTCATACCCCTTTCCCTATGCCAAACCTTATTCTAGGAGCATTATACCTTCCTAACTTGTAAGGCAGATGCTGTTACCGTCGTCCCCATTTTGGAGAGGACACGGCTGAGGGAAAGAGGATAAGCAATTTGCGAAAAGTCCCGCAACTAGTCCGTGGGGTTTCAACCCAAGCGGCTATGCTTAGAGCTAATGCAGTGGCTGGCGTGAGGCTGCTGGGCACTTGGAGCGTGGCCTTTCTGAATGAGGATGTGCTGCGAGTATAAAATACACACCAGGTTTCCAAGACTTAGTGCCAGTTAAAGAATGGAAAGTACCTCATTGGTCATTGTTACACTGATCACAAGTGATGGTGTTTGAGATGTATTAGGCTAAACAACCTACATTATTAAAAGTAATCTCTTCTGCTTTTTTTAAACCTTTGTGACGTGGCAGTGAAGACATTCACAGTGGCCTGTGGCCTCATGTCCCCTGCCTGTTGGACAGCACTGTGCAAACGGGCTCCCAGCCCTCGGGAGGAGTTGGACACGGGGCTCTGAACACCCTCAGGGCTCCGTCCCTCCCCTCCCATCTGGCACATCTGCTGCATTCTTCTCGCACACTGCAGTGCTGAGCAGGTCCGAAGCTTGAGGGCTTTGGCCCCAGCCACCCCGAGCCCGACTCTGGACCTCACTGCACAGGCAGCGGAGGTCCAGCGTGAAGCAGCCCAGGGCCCAGAGGGTTGGGCTCCACGTCTACCGCCACGTTTGCTGGTGTCTAAGGATTCGGGGTGTTAGTACAGTGCCCACCAGGCTGACTCCTGGAGTCCTTTCAGGAGTGCCACTGGGAAAAACCCTGCGAGATCCTGGCTCCCGAGACCTCGTTAGGTCATGGTTTGGCCTCGGACCTCTTCTAGACGGAGCCAGAAACGGGGCGGAAAGACAGAAGAGAGCTCAGATATTTTCTGGGGCCTTCTGACAAGTTGGTCTTATGACTTGTCATGATGTGCATTTTTGACTCTGCAACCTGGAGTGTCCAAATGGGCCGTGATCTGGAGAGCCCAGGAAAGGGGACGCTGGGTGAGCACCACTGTGTGAGGCGCTGGCACCCACCCCTCTCACCTCCAGTCGGTGTCGCAGCTCTTCAGAGAACCTGGAGAGGGCTGTTTCCAATTTGCTTCCTAGCATTCAGTGAGAGTGTGGGGTGTCTCTCATTATAGAATTTGCAGTGCCATTAAAGCCAATTTTTAGCGCATTTCATCTGCAAACAACCCGGCCCCATTCCAACCACCAGCTCTTCCTTTTTAACTCCAAACACTGGGAAAATTGCCCAGTTAGGCCAGATTCAGGTATCCTCCCCCACGTAGAACTTGGCCTCCCCGTGAAATATCCTGCCCCCCCACCCCCACCCCCGTGCCAGGTCAGGGCTGCATGCTGTTAGTTCAGCTGCAGGTGTCATCAATTACAATGTTAAACAAGGCTCTAACTTTTGTATCAGGTTTTGCTTTCAACACTCATTACCTTGTTGGATTCTCAGAACAACCCTGTAGGGCAGCGGGGTGAGTGTTACTGTCTCCACTTTGTACTTGAGGAGATGGAAGCCCAGAGAAGAGGAAATTACTTTTCTAGAGTCACATGACCAGTACATTACAAAGCTGGGACACAGACCCACGTCTTCTGAATCCAAGTGCGTTCATCTCACTGGGTTTCCCTCAGTAGCTGAGTGTGGCTTTGTCATGCACCCACTTTGGATCTTGTTGCTCTTTCATTGTCAGTGACCATTCCGTTCAGGGCTGGAGCCACTGTGAGTTGAGCACTCACTGTGTGCGGGTGGGCACCGGGCTGGACTTGTGACAAAACACAGAGCAGGAGGGGCAGGGCGCCTGCCTTCCTGGACTTTCCACGCCAGGGGAAAGACACAGACAGTTAACGAGTCAATAAAGAAAGAAAGATACAATCACAATTTGAGCCACGTGCTTTGGCAGAAAGACCAGGGAGGTCTGAGCCAACGGGCAGGGTAGGTGGGCTATTTTAGATCCGGAGCTGGGGCAAGCCCCTCTGAGGAGAGGTTACTAGACCTGAGACGGGAAGGGTGAGGCAGGTAGCCATCCCAGGGCTTTGGAGGGAGGAGTTTAGCATCAGGGGGCATTTTAGGCAGACTTCTCGCACACACAGCGCTAGAAGCTTTGAACACGGTTTCTCATTATTGCTACACGAATTCCCCGAGGTAGAGACTCTGTTAGTCCTGTCGGGCACTGAGGACCCAGAGTGGCTGGGTTTCTCTCGTCCCTTAATCACTGAGCCAAACGCCGCCCCCACCTACCAGTGTGTCACAGCCGGACAGCCAGCAGGTCAACTTTATTTGAACGTAATTTATATCCTCTGACGTTGAGGGTGAGATTATTCGGACTCAGGCCTAGCAGCCTTGCTCAAGGCCCAGCCGAGTGTCCCTGGCATCTCTACTGCTAGACCATGTTCAGGTAGAGTCAGTGAGAGAGAGAGAGACGTCCCACCTCTGGCCCTTCCCACATCACAGTCTGGGTGGAGGGCCCTCGGGAAGGAACTGGCAAGGGCAGGGGGAGGTGGTGTCCAGTGGGCGGGAGAAGGAAGAAGGCTGTAGCACCTAACATTTTCCTAGAACCTGCATATTTATGAATATGAAGCTGCTTAATGGAGAGATGAGAAGGCCAGGCACTGGGCAGATTAAAACCAGACCAAAGAACTTTGTCCAAGTTTAGCACCTCATGATTCTGTGTCTGGGGTTTAACCAGCTAACATTTTCCCCTTCACCAGGAACACTGTCGTGCAGCCTCTGCTCTTCAACTCACACCAGAAAGGACAATTTAGGAGCTAAGATCATTTTTGAAAGGTGAGGAAGGACCAACACGTTTTACGAAAGCGTTGCCTATTCCCCTCTGATCAGCTGAACAGATATGTATGAACACCTGCTATATGTAAAATATTCTGTACACCCGTGGCCCCTGGAGTTGGGCTGGGGTCCCTGTGCTCTAGGAGGTCAAAAGGAAAGAGGGATTAGATCTGGTTCGGGTTAGAAAAAAACGAGAAGGGAAACAACTTACTGAAACCCAAGAGTATCCGTGCCCTTTTGGATTTAGGCCACCGCCTTGTTCTCCCTTTGCTGCGGATGTTCTTGAGGACAGACTCTGGGTCTCAAACACTCATGAATCAAGGAAGTATTTCTTCTTATTTATTTATTTTTAGAGAGAGGGGAAGGGAGGGAGAAAGAGAGGGAGAGAAACATCAATCGGTTGCCTCTTGCATGCCCCCAGCTGGGAACCTGGCCCACAACCCAGGCATGTGCCCTGGCCGGGAATCGAACCAATGACCTTCTGTTCACAGGCTGATGCTCAGTCCACTGAACCACACCAGCCAGGGCATCAAGGACATATTTATTGAACACGGCTGAGTGCAATAAAGTTGGAAACCCAGGGAGATAGCAGGTTAGCTGCCGTCCCTGCTCCCATGGGGCTTCCGTGATAATGGGGGACACAAGAGGGAGGCAGCAGGCCCACCCAGAAGCAGGTAGGCAGGCAAAGGCAGGGAATACGGGTGAGCTTGCAGGGCTGGAAAGACACAAAGCGAGGAGCTGGGGACCAAAGGGAGAGCCACCAGGAAGGCCCTGGAGGAAGTGACGTGTAAGCCGAAACACAGGCTAGAGAGCCAGGATGCCAGAGGGTGGGACCCCTGGGTGTCAGAAAGAGGGGCAGAATAGAGCTTGGTCTGAAGGAGAAGGGGTGTCTGGAGGAGCAGGGGTTGGGGGGGTGTTTATGGGGGAAGCCACGTAATTTAGGATCTGGTGGGTCACATCATCAGGGGTTCTGATATTTGCTATTTGCAACCAGTAGACACTGCAGAAGATCCTCCAGGAAGTGATGCGCCTGAGTTATATCTTTTAAAGTGTCCCTCTGGCTTCAGCATGGAGTGTCCATGGGGGAGGGGGTGTGGGGTGGAGGATCCAGAGATCAGGGAGGATGGCTCTTGCCAGGTCCAAGCAAGGAATGAGCTGATGGCCTCTGGGTGTGCTCTGTGCGCCCTGGTCTTTGGGATCAGCTCCTGGAAACACCCAATAGGTAACACTCCGAAGAGGCTCGTGGTGAGGAGTCAGAGCCCAGGAGACTGTCCCCTCCACACCCACCCCCATCATTTTGGCTAAGCCAAGTGCAGACCTCTCAAAGAACAGAAGGTTTTCATCACACATCGATTTACTCAAGTGTCCTGAGGGAGAAAAAAGCATTATTCTTAACATTTTCAAAGTTATGTAGTGTGTGTGTGTGTGTGTGTGTAAATGGCAAAATACAAAATGTCCAAGAAATCTCTCTATTGCTCTGTGTAGCTTTGCCACATACTTCAAGGTCTTTTCCGTAATTTGGAATATTTAGGAGGAAAAATCAAAGAAACGCTAACATAATGGAAAGCATTTGAGCATCAGGGTCAGCCAAACCCAAGTTCAAATATAACTTCTGCCACGAGCTAGTCATGTAAGCATGAACGAATTAGCCTCTCTGAGCTTCAGTTTCCTCTTCTATAAAGCGGAAAAAAATTCCGGGAGAAGTCAGCAAGGTGCAGTGGGTTCAGTGTGGTCCGCTGAACCCTTCAGACACGAGTTCGACCGCTGTCCCCCCTGCTCCAATCCTGTGACCTTGGGTAAATCCCTGGACTTCTTAGAACCTCTGAAAAATGGAACAATAAGTTTTCCACCTTCATAGGATTTATTGTAAACTGCAAACAAAAGCATTAGGTAGAAAGCGGCACACGGTGCCTGGGGCATTGTCGATGTCCCCTACAGTCAGTCTCTGCCTCAGTTCCCCTGTCCCTAACTGAAGAGGTTAGATGAGACCATTGCTCGGGGCTCTCCCCAAGTGCGTGATGCTGAATTTATTTAAAAGACCCCAGAAGAGTTAACCTGTCTGGATTCCTTGGGGCCACGGCACCCCACCTCCAGGTTTTCTCACCGCTTTGGTGTGGAGAGTGGCCTGCTGGGCCCAGACCCAGGAGGGTGGGCACACAGGCCAGGGAGCCAGGCTATTTGGAGCTTGTTTTTCTTGGAGGTGCCCTGAGGCCAAGGAGACTCTCCTCTCCCGCCCTCTAGGTTTGGAACCAGAGTCCAGTCACCCCGCCTTTGTTTCCAAAACAGTTCCTGGCTCTGGCCACGGGAACCTCCAGCTCCGAGAAGTCCATCGCCCCCTGTGTGTTCCAGAGCCCTGGTCCTCCGCCCTGAAGCTGGGGCCTACCCTGGGCCAGCTGTCCCTGAGCCCTGTCCCTACTGTCCCGAGAGGCTGGAGAGCAGGCCCTCCTTGCTCTTGCCCAGCATGTGTGGCTGAGGGTGGAGGTCAGAAGAGAGAGGGGATGGGGAACTGAAGCACACGGTGCCCCTCTCTCCTGCGTGCCTTCATCTAGCGGTTCACAGGACTCTGGCCGACCTCTTGCTGCTTCGTTCCTCTCTCTCTCTCTCTCTCTCCCCCTCGTCCAAAACATGTGCAGACTGCAGCTTTCCAAACCAGTTCAAACCTGCTTGCAGAATGCGGTTTCCCTTCCGGAAGCCCCGATGTGTCACAGATCACAAGTCACACCAACCAGTCTCCCAAGACTCTCATCAAGTCCGGAAGGGAAAGGGACGGAGAGCCCGGGGCGTGGGGAGAGTCTAGGGCACCGGCTTCCAGGAGAAATAACCAAAGGAGTGAGGGGCGGGGGCTGAGGTCAAGGATGCATGAGAGAGCAGTTTTTTATTATAAGCCTTATGGTATTGTTTCACATTAGAAACAATATGAGTACATTATTTCAATTGATATTTCTAACTTAAAAAAAGAAGGACACCGTGTCACCTGGGACAAAAGGGCAGACACTCTGAATCCACCCAGTGTGGCTCAAGTCTCAGCCTTGCCATCTGCTAATGGAATGACCGTAGGCATGCTGTGAACTTCTCTGGGCCTCAGTTTCCTCACTTGTACCTACGGGGTAAGGATGTGTGAGGGTTAGGAAACGTGTGGAAAGCTCTCAGCCCGAGCCTGGTGCCCAGGGAGCACCTGGCAGAGGAGGTGCCACCGTGGCCCACCAGTGTCACTCAGAGCTGAAGCCTCACTCCCCCTCCCCCACGATGGGCTACCCTGAGACCCCTGAAAGAAGCAGCGAATCATCACCTGCAATTTGAAGTATTTCTGCCCTTGTAGCTTTCCATTTAGGTCACGTATTTGAATGAAACCGTGGCTCATTTCTCTCCGTCCACAGCTCGCCCCAGTCAACTGTCACTGGGCCGTATGTCCTGCCACTCCAAGGGACAAGGGTGGTGTGAAGACAAGTGCCTCACCCCAAGACCCTCTAAAGTGTATTCTGGGCCCATGACTCAGCTCATCCAAATATATACTCAGGATATGATGACATTGTCCAGCTACTTGTATGAATGTGATGTAGTGTAGCAGGCAGGGGCCAGAGATGTCACCGAGTCTCTCCCAGCTGCCACCTCCTCCCCGCGTACTTTCTGACGATCAGCAGTCAGCTCAGTGGCTGCACTCCCTGCTCACAGCTCTCTTGCCTCCTGCAGGTGACACCATGATCCCCTGGGTGCTCTTGGCCTGTGCGCTCCCTTGTGCAGCCGACCCTCTGCTTGGCACCTTCGCCCACAAGGATTTCCAGAAGGGCTCCCCTCAACTGGTCTGCAGCCTGCCTGGCCCCCAGGGCCCCCCAGGCCCCCCAGGAGCCCCAGGACCTTCAGGAATGGTGGGAAGGATGGGCTTTCCCGGCAAAGATGGCCAGGATGGCCAGGACGGGGACCGGGGGGACAGCGGAGAGGAAGGTAAGAGGCCCAGCTCCTGCCCCTCCTGTGCCCACCTGGTCTTGACAGCGCCTGGCACAGAGAGGGATTGTGACGTTCTGGAAACTGGTGTCAACCCCATCTCATTATCAGCCAAATCAACGTCCCTTTAAAAAACGAGCCGTGTGTTCTCCTGAGAGAAACAGTGGATATAAAATCTTAAGCTCCTTCCCCAGCTGCACCATGTTTGCTAGTGACTTTGGACAAGTTTCTTGAAATACTACTCAGACCTTCTCTGGTTGCAAGTGGCAGAAACCCAATTTATAGCCCCAAATGGAATTTATCGCCTCATGCAACACAGAAGTCTGAGAGTTAAGCTTCAGATATGGCTGGATCTGGGAGCTCAAATATTGTTGTCAAGGCTCTGCTTCTCCCTGTGTGCTGGTTTTGTTCTCACAAAGGCTGGAAGTCCTGAAATGGCTCCTGGTGGGCTCAGCCCTCCTCATCACGGCTTGATCCATAGAGCAAATCTCAGGATGACTGATCCTCCTTGATCACATGCACATCCTGGACCGTTCCTTTTGATCATGGAGGCGAGGTACCACCATTTGCCAGGACTGGGCCTTGTGCCCACCCCTAGGTATATGTGATTGGGTGGTGAGGGCAGTTGGTCACTGTGATTGACAGCCTCACTGGGACCTGGTGAAGTAGTGAAGCACAGCTCCCCAAAGGAAAAGCTGCCAGGCAGCCAGCAAACATATTGAATACTGTCTACACGCCCTCTTAACCTTGACTTTCCTTATACCTCCAAACTGTCACCCCAGTAACCAAATACTTTCCAGCATCAGCAGCTCCCCAGAATGTACATTTTAAGCAGTAGGGAACTCATTTATTTGTATGGCATTTTAACATTGACAAAGCATTTCCCGACCTCAGTGGGAGATTTGGATCTGGACATGTGCTCTGCGCAGGGCCAGCCGGAGTTTTCCCTGACGTTCACCCTAGGAACCCTAGGGGAGGAACAGATCTCTGCTACTGGCTTTTCCCTCTTGGCTAAGAGCGGTGAGGATGCAGGCTTGGCCACCTCTCCTGCCATGTGCTGAATCTCTGCTGAGAATTAATCCAACACACCGAGGAAGGCTGTGTTGAGAAGTGGAGAGCCCTGATCTGTGTAACCCAGATAAAGCCGGTCACCCTGGACCAGCTAGAGTACGGGACCACCACCAACCACCTGCCCCCAACAGACACCTGTAAATCCATCTCCAGAAAGGTCTTGAAAAGTAAGTCAGCTTTTCCTGAAATTTCTCAGAAAAGTCATCAAGAAGGAAGCACCTCGCTTTCCAGTAAGCTTCCTTATTTGTTGTCCCCCCAAAAAACTTAAATCCAAAATGACTCTCTTTACTCCTCTTCTCCTAGCTCTTTCTCCCACCTTGTGTTTATTTTCATTTTTTAAAAGATTTTATTTATTTTATTTTTAGAGAGGAGAAGGGAGGAAGAAAGAGAGGGAAAGGAACATCAATGTGTGGTTGCCTCTTGCACGCCCCCTACTGGGGACCTGGCACACAACCCAGGCATGTGCCCTGACTGGGAATTGAACCAGCGACCCTTTGGTTTGCAGGCCAGCACTCAATCCACTGAGCCACACCAGCCAGGGCTATTTTCGTTTTTTCAACGAACAGCTTTGTGATCTTTCCTAGTTTCACTTTTCCCTATTCCTTTTATTTATCTTTAATTACATGAGTAATACACAAATACATTTTCACTGTAATAAATTTAATCAATACAAATAAAGCAGGAGTCCCCCTTAATTTGCACCCCCGTCTTGTCCTCCCCTCATCCTCCACTGATAATTGGTTAAATGTGTATCCTCCCTGGACTTTTTCTGTGTATTTCCATAGTGTATGATAATGCCAAGCACTCCAGGTGTACGCAATCTGTTCCTGAAATTAGATGCTCAGTGAGAAAAGACTATTAAGGAATCTATTTCCCACTTATTTAAAACAGGGAAAATTAAAATGCATTACAAGTTAACCCAAAATGCTAAGACACAGTAAAATGTCTAT
The DNA here is from genome assembly GCA_004026765.1 of Micronycteris hirsuta. Taxonomy (NCBI): domain Eukaryota; kingdom Metazoa; phylum Chordata; class Mammalia; order Chiroptera; family Phyllostomidae; genus Micronycteris; species Micronycteris hirsuta. The sequence continues at coordinate 28,340 of PVJI01010555.1, forward strand.
ATGCATACATCTAAGAAGCAAGGTATCTTGTTAGGGTGTAAAATGCCTATATTTACTTTCTATACACCCAACTTATGGGGTGGTAAACAAAGAGTTGCCTTGTTACAATGAGGCTAGAATGTTCTTTAGCACCAACAACCTTCAGGAGCAGGATCCTGGACTGGCATGCAGCAGGCTTTTCAAAACAGCTACACCCAATTCTGCCGATCTACCTATTGTACCACCTGTCCATTTGTGTTTGGACGTGGCTCAACTCTTTGCCCATAATGTGTTTTATTTAAAATGTTGTATTGAGTTTAGGGGACATGAAAATAAATGTTTTCTATGTCATCATTGGCCAAAAATGTCATACGGAAAGAAATGCACATTTTATGAAATACGGGCATTAAGAACCAAGAGCTGTTGTACAGAAAATGCAGTCCAGGGTGGGCCGAGTGCATGTAGCAAGTGCTTACTATGGGTCGGGCACTCTTCCATGCCATTAAATGGGTATAAAAATAGCGTGGTGGTTTGCTTTGAACAAAAAAAGTTCCTGCCACCTGCTCTTTCCTCTTAACAGGATATGTTGAAGTTTTCACATAGCGCATATAGATCTGCCTCATTTTAAAATCTCCTACATAGAATTGCCCATTGTGGGTGGACTATAATTTTTTTCATCATTTCCCCTTGCGTGGGCAGTTAGTCGTTCTTAGTGTTCGCTATTGTAAGCAGCGCTGCACTAAACTCCCTTGTGCGCATGGGCAGGGCGCGGGGCACTAGGCAGGGATTTCAGTAAGGTCGAGGTTTTGAGGTCAAAAAGCTTCTCCCAGTTCTCTTCCCACTCGTCACCAGCACAACCCCTTGAAGAATTGTTCTGGCAGACAAACCAGAGTCTTCCTTAGGAGGCAGGAAAAGAAAAGGCTGTGAGTTGTGTTATTTTTGCCCCGAGTCACAATGATTCTTGAATGTGTCACCGTTCCCGTTTTCCATATAGGACTGCAGAAATGGGCCCCTAGTTAACGCCACCAGGATTTGTGCCCACGTGTTCCCACGTGACTCCAAAGCTCTCTTGCGCTTCCCATCACCCAAAGGCCTGGCTCCAAAGATGGAAAGCCGAGGCCCACAGCCTCTGCTTAGGTCTCTGAGGACCCCTTTATAATGCCAGCTGCTCTGTCTTACAGGTCCACCTGGCCGGACAGGTAACCGGGGGAAGCCAGGACCAAAGGGCAAAGCCGGGGCCATCGGGAGGGCTGGCCCTCGCGGCCCCAAGGGCGTGAGCGGCGCCCCGGGCAAGCACGGCACACCAGGCAAGAAGGGGCCCAAGGGCAAGAAGGGGGAGCCGGGCCTCCCGGGCCCCTGCAGCTGCGGCAGTGGCCACGCCAAGTCGGCCTTCTCTGTGGCGGTGACCAAGAGCTACCCACGGGAGCGGCTGCCCATCAAGTTCGACAAGATCCTGATGAACGAGGGCGGGCACTACAATGCCTCCAGCGGCAAGTTCGTCTGCAGCGTGCCAGGGATCTACTTCTTCACCTACGACATCACGCTGGCCAACAAGCACCTGGCCATCGGCCTGGTGCACAACGGCCAGTACCGCATCCGGACCTTTGACGCCAACACGGGCAACCACGACGTGGCCTCGGGCTCCACCATCCTGGCTCTCAAGCAGGGGGACGAGGTCTGGCTGCAGATCTTCTACTCGGAGCAGAATGGGCTCTTCTACGACCCCTACTGGACCGACAGCCTCTTCACAGGCTTTCTCATCTACGCCGACCAGGAGGACCCCAACGAAGTGTAGACAGGCCTGCGTGGGGTCTTCAGGGACGATGAACGCGCTCCTGGACTTGTGCTTACACAGCAAGACCCCTGGCCTGTCTGCTGGGGCTGGGAGCCGGGAGCGTCCGGACTCAAGGCAACCTCCTCTGCCCCCTTTTTCTCCATCATTAAATTCAAGTTTTTTTTTATCCATCCTTCCATTTATCCATTCACTGTTTTTTTTTCCTAGGACGTACCGGGTGACAGGCACTGTGCTACACTCCGGAAGCTGCCGCAATGAACAAGGCAGACAGAGGCTCTGGCCTCAAGAGCCTTACATTCTGTAATTACATTCTTACAGAATGTAACTTTGTGCCAGGACGGAAATGCACATGCCATGGTCAAGAGTAACCGGAATAACAGGAGACAGGGGGGAGGTGGACTTTTTTGGAGGGGGGTGGATTCCATCTTTTTAGGTTTACTTATATACAGTAAAGTCTACGTGTCTGAAACAGCCCAATGAATGTTTACGTGTGTGCACTCTTAGTTACTTCCACATAGACTAAGAACAGAATATTTCCAGCCCCTCAACGACCCAAGGCTCTCTTAAGTCCCTTCCAATCAGTACCAGGAAGGGGTTAATTGTTAAGCTGAGCACTGAAGCAGGAGAGAGCCAGGCAGAAGGCTGGGGCGAGAGGTCTCCTGGCAGAAGGAGCTGCCAGTGTAAAGGCCTTGACATTGAAGAGAGCTTAGCGTAGCTGAGGAACTGCCCGAAGACCCAAAGGGATGGAGGGAAGTGACAAAGGAGACGAGGCCAGAAGATTATATAGAACCTCACAGGCTATGGAGAGTTCATTCCACTCAAGAAAGCTTGTCAGGATGTAAGAGTGAGCAGGACATTAATCTGGGGCTGACCTTGAATCTGCTCCATGCATGCATCAAATCCGTCTCACACTTCAGCACTTTATTCTCGGTTACACATCTCTTGCAGGCCCACGTCTCAGTCAGTGAGATACACCAGGATATCCTGGCGTGCTCGAGAACCACAGCTCTGGGACTGGGTAACATGTAAATGAGTTTCCCCTGCCCCAGGGGGTTGGTTCCAGCGTGCAGGGGTCCGAGGGACCAGAAGCCACAGTACAAAGTGGCTGGTGGGAGAGGGCCCCCCAGGTCAATTGCTGGAGAGAGTTTTCTGATGGAGCCACAGCTCCGGGGCAGATTGCATTCACCAAACTCTAGCTAGGAACAGGGAGCGCTGCCTAGGGGGTCCCCTCCCTAAATAAAATGGAGTTTATTTAAAACAACTCCACTGTCCAGGGCAGCAAAAAGTGTGGGGTTAGGATGGGTCTGAGAAGCCCAATGTGTAGGTTGGGGTCCTGCCTGGCACCCCAGTGAGTTTGTGCAGGAATCTTTGTGAACAGTTCTTTTCACCTTTTTATTTTTCTAATTTTTTTAGGAGCACCTTTAACCACTTCCTTTTCCTTCCCCCAGGGATGCAGGCATGCAAAGGCAGTGAACTTAACCCTTTGTAGCCTGGGTAATAAATCCAGCCTGAGCAAGACGAGCAGGACCACTCTGGGCCTGACCTAAACCCATGTTCTTTTGTCACCCTGCCAGGGAATCGCTTGGGAGCCTGGTGAGGATGATGGGGGGGATAGCCAGCATTCATTGTGGGGGTGGGGCAGATGGGGGCAGAACCTGGCAGGAACCCGGTCTGGGGTCTTGTCTTCTTTGGATGTGGTCCAGGACTGCTGGAGGTGCTGAGACAGGAGTGCTGGATTTCTGGCAGGTGGGCAGACACAGGTGACACGGCTCAGGGGGTCTCTGGTGGCAAGGAAGAGGACTGATTTACCCGCTAACACTTTGAGGGTGGCTGCCTCCTTGGTGAACCTCAGGCAGGCGATGCAGGAGGGAGGCCCAAACGAGGAAGGTGTTCCAAGAAGGTTGCCTCTCCAGACACCTTGGGGGACCGACCCCACACTGTGAGCCTCAGCAAAGGTGCCTGCTTACCTTTAGGCCTTCACGTTTGCGGGCATCGCTGAAAAGCCCAGAGCCCACTGCATCTTTGTGCAATAAAATTGCCTTTGACCCCGCGGTCTTATAAGGGGCGCGCTTTGAAAGGCAGCCGTTGTCAAAGATAAACTAAGCTCCACGCTAGTTAAAGTGGTGAGGTCAGATTTTAATCAGGGATATACTATTTCAACAGTATAGAGAGAATATATACTATAAAACTTGCAATAATACAAGGTGTGGCAAAAGTAGTTTTACATTTTTTGTATGGGCAATAATACAATGATTAATAAATAATAATACAGGAATACCTTTTGCATACTCACAACTGTAAACATATCTTTGCCCCACCCTGTATGAATAATATATTAATATAATATTTTAATACATCGAAACTAATGCAAAAAATCTCTGTAATGAACAAACTATCAAAACTTTAAATAAAGACAAGATCTGACAGTGCTGGGATTTGGGTGAGATGAGGGAGGCTGAGTCGTCCGCAGCCCCTCGCGGGGGAAACTCTTTTCACTTCCTGCCTGTCATCTTCACTTAGTCCACCAGAGGGGGCACGTCTACTACAAAAAACCTTCAGTCCGCGACTGCGAGGCTGGAAGATCTACCCTGGTCTTTAAGGCTGTTTTCTATATTCAGAGCGAAAGGTCAAAAAAAAAAAAAAAAAAAAAAAAAGAAGAAGAAGAAGAGAGAGAGAGACATACGTCATTCTGGCTCATTGTTTTATGTAACCATGACCTTCTGCTGGGGAAAGAAAAAGAATTAAGCACAAGAGCTGCATGTCTTCCTAGCGTTGTTAGTTAAAGGGATTTTGTGCTCATTGTAAATTGCAGACGCCGCTGGCATAGGGCAAGACTATAGCGGTTATCCAGAAAACAAGAAATCTGGGTTCCAGCCCTAGTTCTGTCTTCAGATTCCTTGAGCAGATCTGGCCAAGATATTTCTAGTCTAGTGGCCTCAGCTTTTCCGTCTGTGAAATGAAGTATTGGATCAGATGATCTCAGAATCCATTTGGGCACTGAACACTTACGTTTCTGTCTCCAAAGCGGAGCCAAGAAGAGAGCCTGACATTCCTGAAACACAAATTAAAACGGCTGGCTGAAGCAGGCCAGCGTGTTCTGAAATGTTGCACTTTGACATTCGGCCCCTGCTTTCCCGAAAGACTTCCAGCAGATTGCTGTTCTTGGGTTCTCTGAGCTAGAATAGAAATCATGACTAAGTGTTCCTGAACATTAGCCACATGCTGGGTTTTACGTATATTGTTTCTTTTCAGCCTTTCAACAGTGCCCCCTCGCCCACCTCCCGCAACTTTACAGGTGGAGAAATTTCAGTCCTAGAAAGAATGCCAAAGGCCGCCTCACTGGTAAATGCTACGCTGGCCAGGCCCTCCCTGCCCTGCTCGGTGTCCCCTGCGGGAGGGCAGCCAGAGAAATGAGAAGTGCTGGAATTCCAAAGCGCCCCTGAGTGGTAAGGGGTGGGGCCCCCAACGCGTCCCTCCCACAAACCATGATCCTGTCTAGTGCATCGAAGATTTCGTGTCAGTTCAGCAGACAACTCCTAAGTACCTGCTGTGGCCAGGGGAAGGCACCCATGGTCCCCAAGAGAGGTGGGGAGTCAGAATCTCCCGGGACAGGTGAGACCGTGAAAGGGAGTGAGACAGCAGCACCTGGTCTGACCCTTCAGCCTCCTGGGAGCAGCCCGTGAGTGTGGCCCTAACAATGCTTAGCCTGCTCTAACACACAGCCAGTGTGTTGCCAGTCCCTGGACCAGAGGAAAACAGAAGCAGGAAAGACTCCAATTCTGCTCTTTAATGGGGGGGTGGGGAGGCTAGGACATGAGTGTGTCCCTTTTTCTTCACTTTTCCCCTTTCCTGGTGTCCCTTCCATGGCTGTCTTCAAGCCCAGGTGGACACTGCAAATGGACTCTGGGGGTCAGTGGGAGGCAAGCTCACAGGCCCCCCTCCTTAAGCAGCATCTGCGGGCCGCAGAGGTGGGGTTCTTGCTCACCCCTAAGAACGGCTCTAGAATTTTCAGCCACTCCCCTCTTCCTGCTTCAGAGACAGAAGCCTAAAGAGAAATTCTCAGAAAGGGCCCACCACAGATGGCTATGGGCAAATTGCTTTTTAATTTTTTTAAAGACATTTTCCATCTACTTTCTAATTTTGCCTCAGGTTGGCCCTGATTGGAAACAAGGAGGAGGAGCCCCATTTCATCACCGATGTTTGTTTTCCCTGCTGCCCTTGTGAGCTTGCAGCAGCCATTCATCCCGCCCTCAAGTGGTTTCTAAGCTGAGGCTGCTAATTATCCAGAATAACCACCTAGCGTGAAAAGTCCACGTCCCACTTGGGGCTCCTTTATCCCCTAAAACTCATTAATGTATGAGCTTAATTACATGGAGATCAAGGGCCTCAGAGGTGAAAGGCTAACTCGGGCATTCAATCCTGAACCACTTCTCGGAACTGCAGGGGCAAATCGCTCTTGAAAAGCTCCGCGTCCCCGAGTCGGAGTCCCGGTCCAGGCATCGAACAACCAGAACCTGTTCGGGGGAGGATGTGTGGGTCTGGAAGAGCCACCTTCTGCAAGTAACGGAGAAAAAGGACAACGGGAGTCCTGAGGGTGCCTGTCCCCCACTGCAGGGTGGTCCTGGGGCCGGAGACACCGACGGCTTTGGGATGCTCTAGAGGAAAGAACTTGAATTCAACGGCTGGACTTTATCAACTGGCCAATTTGGGCCGGTTTATTTGCTCAGTAAATATTTATTAAACCTCTGCTGTGTGCCAAGCACTGAGTCAGGCTCTGCACTGGGGATCCTGGCATGAGCAAAACCGAGGTCTGGTTTCTGTCCTCCTGGAGCTTCGAGTGTAGCGCAGGTGGCAGACAGACATTGGACAAATGACCACACGAACATCTAAAATGTCAGCTGTGAAACGGTGCCACGAGAACGGCCAGGTGAGGATTTGTCCCGGTACGAGTGTCACAGAGAGCTGTGCAGGTGGGGTGACAACAAAGCTGAGAAGTGCATACGTAGTGTGAGCCCGGGAAGCAGGTCCGGGGGGGGACAAAAAGCATGGCATGTGGGGGGATCAAAGCAGTCCTGTCCCCCACGTCATGGGGGGAAAGGGTACAGGAGAAGATCAGGGGGCCGAGCCCAGATCTAGGAGGCTGCTAGGTCAAACTAAAGACTTCTGTCTTGACCTTGGGAACCTTGGAAATCCACGGAATGATTTTAAGTGGGCAGGTGACATCAGCAGCCCGGTATCGAGACGATCCCTACAGCCGTAAGGACATTTCAACGTCACCAAAAGAATAGCTCCTAACATGGTGCTTGACATTGAGAAGGTAATAACGATAAACATTCACTGGCCTCTTACTAGGTATGAAGCTCTGTGCCATTTACTTTTCATAGCTAACACCCTTGGGTATGGGAACACCATCTCAGGTGGGTGTGGCACAATGACACCCTTTTCACGGGTGAGAGAATAGCGGGCAGAGAGCCCTGGGAGGTCAGCTGGCAGAGCTGCAGCACAGGAGCCCGGCCCCTGCTCTGTCTCGCTCCGGAGGCGCCATCGTGACCACAGCACCAGCAGCTGTGAGGGAACAGAGCCCTGGTGCTCCACCCTCCTGGAGCTCTGGGGGGCCAAAAGGGTTGGTACCGTTCTTCCCACCTCCTGAGTTCTTCTAGCTGGGCTAGTAACACATGAACAGAGACAGAATATCAGGAGAAAATCAGATGTTTACAAACGTGCACGTGGGCAATTCACATAAGCATAAAAATTCCAAAGGCAATGAGGCAGCATTGGGTATAGAGAACATGATGGACAAAGGAGAAAGGGAGAGGAATGGGGGGTGTCTTAGATTTCAGAAGTAAGAACGGGAGATTTACAGGTAGTTGAGGAAGAGCAGAATGTACATAAGTGGTAGCAACATAGAAACAATAGGACACAGAGGGTATCTTGCTAACAATCTTGGAGTCTTCCTGACAGACGCGAGGGTAGAGATTCCTAGAGTGACTAAGCAAGGTTTTTCTGTCTGAACCTCTTGGGCAGGAAAGTGGGGAGGATCAAAGTTTCTTTCTGAGTCTTGTTCCTTAATAAACAGCTTAAAATCAATATCCTAAAAAGGCAGCTTCGGGGTGGCAAAACTTCAGTTCCCTTCAGCGCGTTGGAATCACCTGGGTGGGGTGTTAAAATTATAAACCCCTCACTGCCCCCCAAAATTGCTGCTGCAGTGAGCCTAGAGAGCAGCCTGGGTGTTGGGAATGCTGGCAACTCCCCAGGTGAGTCTGTCACGCAGCCAGGTGGAGGCCCACGGGCCTGCAGCCTGGGAAACCACCAGGAAGGGCTGCTGTAGCAGAGAGCCATCTCGCTGGCTGGACGCAGTGACCCTGAGTTCCCTTCCTGCTTGCACAGTCTGTGATTGCATGGTCCACCAGTTCTGCTTCCAGATGCCTCTCCCCCAAGGTCACTGCGTTTCTGGAACTGACAGATGGAGGCTGAGGGACCTGGGTAACATGGCATTGCTCCAATGGCTGGACAAGAGAGAGCCAGGGCTGCATTTCCGAGCCCTCCAGCCACCTTCTTGCTGGCTCAGACCCAGCCTGCAGGCAAGTTCAGAGGAGAAAGAGAATAGTCAGCCAATCCCGGTGGAGCTGGGTGCTGCTGGCTGTTGGCGCCATTACCAGGGACTGATCCACTCCTTTGAGAGCATCTGTAGCCTTGGAAGTTTAGGGGGGATCCCTCCGACCAGCCCCACCTGTGACTCCCTTAAATCACAACTGCTTATCTGACCCTCTTGGAGCCCAGTGGCCCGCAACCGTGGGAAACTGGAAAGAGATGGGGCAGCGAGAGGGAAGAACAACACCTCACATCTGCAGGCTGCTTTCTGCCTGTTCCAGAACCTCTGGAGCTATTAGCTCATTTACAGACTCAGAATCTGATAGCTTCACGATGACCTCATGTGCCCTCCTCATCATATAAACAAGAGACTTGGGGGCGGGGGGTTGTCAGAGATTGTATGGCTGCTGCCCAGTCATGCAGCTTGTGGGTGACAAGGCCTAGACTCCGACTCCAGCCGGTTTGGGGGCACCTTTGCTCTCAGAATAACTGCAAGACAAGGGGGAGCAGCACCATCAGTCCACTTCACAGGCGAGGAAACAGAGGTGCAGAGATGAATCAATCTGCCCAAGGTCGACTGGATCTCACAGGCAAGCAGAAACCAGAAACCCGCACCATTGGCCATTCCTACCATTACTTCTGAGAGGAGCAGAAAGAAGGCAGGTGGGAAGCAAACAATGTCAGTTAACGTGAGTTTTTAGTGGAAAAGTTTTTTTTTAGGACTGCGAGTTCTCAGTTCCTCAGAACTAGAGTTTGCCGGGCAAACCCAATCCCAACCCAGCCCCACCCAACTTTTTTCCTTGACCTAATGTCTCAGTCTCCTCATTTATTAAACAGGGACAGTAATACTCCTCACTTACAGTCTAATAGAGAGATAAGCAACAACCCAGATAAGCTGGTAAAATAGTATGTTGGATAGTCCTAACTACTATGGAGAGAAAATAAAGTTAGGAGAGAGAATAGGGCGCTGGTTAGGGCTCCTCAGGACTTCAGCGAGGTGTCACTACAAAGGTGACATTTGAGTAAAGACCTTTTAGAAGGTGAGATGAGACTATCTCGGAGTGTTGTGTGGGTGGGAGGGGGAGCACTTCGGGCAGGGGAACAGCAAATGCAAAGGCCCGGACAGCAGCTGCATGGCGTAGGCGCAGGAGGCCACGGCGGCTAAAGTCGGAGAAGTAACGGAGGGCATTATGGACCGTGTAAGGCAGCTTGGGCATTGGCCTGACCTTGGCTTTTACCTAGAGATGGGGAGCCCCCCACCTCCCGCATTTTGAACAAAGGTTTTTCATAAATGGGCATCGTTTAAACAAGAAATAAGCAAGACTCCAGGCCCCCCTGCAGAGGTGCTGGTGGGGTGGCCAAAGCTGCCCCAGCTCTAAGAATGTGTGGTAGTGATTTACACAATAAAGGGAGTGGGGTAGCAAACAGACCCAGAGAAATGCACCGCCTTGAACCTGGTTTAACAAATCATAGGTAAGAAACAGCCCCACAGCGCAGGGTAAGGAGGCTTCCCCTCTTTATTTTTTAATTTTTATTTTTCTGCCGTGCTCCTTCAAGCTTTAGCTCTGATGAGTTGACATGAAGATCTTCATAGCACACCAGACTAGGAGATACAGCCCGCCTCCCCACCCCACCTCAACCCAGGCCCAGACATTCTCCTAAATGCTTTGTACACACCCCCTCATTTCCGCTCATTTAATCCTCACACAACCTTATGAACTGGGTCTTGTCTGCTTCATGACATTTTAACATTCAACATTTTACAAAGAAACCCCTCCCACTTTAAACTTTTTCTATTTAAAGGCAAGCACTACCTCTTCAGATGGGTTCATCTCAGGACACTGCCTCAACACCAGAAATGTTCCAAAGCTCGTGACAGAGAGAAGGAAATTCGGAGTTACCACACCCACTTTACAGATAAGGACATCGAGGATGCTGCAGTTAGAAGCATCAACTCAGAGACTCTCACCCACAACCATGTATTGCACCTGCGGCTCCCCGTAGTAACTGACAACCCCATCCAGGTAGGTGCTTAGCTCAGAAATGTCGGATCGTTTCCCGGGTGCCATGTTGACACGGAGGATTCGTCTTATCTGAAATTAGCAGGACCTTGGCAGACGGAGCCTCCCCCCACACCACCCACCTGTTGACTTTTTGCTCCGTGGCCCAGCTTCTGAACTCTGCTGATCTCTTTTATTCTTTAAGATATATGTGACTTTGACATTCTACTCATTAACATCTCTATTTCATGAACGTGGAAATAAAATATTTTTCTTAGCCAAAGCTTTGACTCATACTGATGCCTAAAGGAAAGTGGCCATGGCCTTGGGTACCCAGAACACGTTAATACAGTTGGACCATGTGGATATGTGTTTCCAATTAGCCAACCACAGCCTGCCACTTGGCAGGTATGGGTAGCAGATGAAAAGGCCCTTTCCGTGTCAGCGTTAATGTGTCACAGAAAGCAAGCCAGTGACAATTTGTCACATGAGAGAAAACCACCCTATCATTAGGCTGAAATATTTGGAGAGGTAAGAAAATCTTTGTGTATTTAAGTCAAAGGATTTTTTTAATCTGCTGTTCATTATAAATTCTTAGAGCTGAGAGGCAGTTATGACATCACGCTGGGGGGTGGTGAACTCAGAAATATACTTTTTATTTATATATACAGATTCCTATATATTTTTTAAGTATCATCTTTGTCTTGGATTTTATTGCTTTCTCTTCAAAGCCATCTTTCTCACCCAGCTTAGATTTTATGGTCCAACATTAAGATCTCTGCCTGGTAAAAATAGCCTTCATGTCCTTACTCTTCTCTTCCCATCTTTCTTCCCCAGCACAACCTTACTCTGGCCAAAGCCAGGCCTCTCCTTTCTGCATTCACTCATTCCCTCCTGAAGGTTAACAGAACACACAAGTGTGCCGATCAGTCTCGTCCGCGTCTGTAGATGTCAAATGGCACAAAGTATAGTCTGGTAATCCCATCGGCTCCCTTCCTGAACTCTCAGCATTCTCCGTGAGAAGTTCCTGAGGTGCCGGACGGAGGGGCAGGGCAGCAGGAGACGACATCAGAGAGGTTGAGACCCTCCGATCCGATAGACCCTTGTAAGGACTGGGCCTTTATGTTTGTGAGATGGGGCACCGTTGGAGGGTTTGAGCAGAGCAGGGGCAAAGTTTGACTTAGATTTTTAACAGCATCACTCCAGCTACTGTTTTGACAATAGACAGTAAGGGGCAAGGACAAAATCATGAAGACAGGTTATTGCTTGGGTTAAAATAACCCAAGCAAGCGGTGCTGGTGGCTTGGACCCAGGTGGTTGCAGGGAAGGAGGCGACAAGTGATCTGCTTTTAACTAACTTTGAAGGTAGAGCCCCCCGGGTTGGCTGATGATTTGGATGTGGGGTGTGATCAGAAGTGAAGGGTCAATGAAGACACCAGGGTTTGGGTCTGAGCAACTGCGTGGCTCGAATCACCCTTTCCTGAGATGGGAAAGACTCTGGTGGGTGGGAGTGGGAGGTGAGTAAGTGAAGAGTTTGTTGTTGGACACACTGAGTTGGAGATGTCTACTAGATATCTCTGTAAGTTTCCCAGGGTGGTTGTAACAAATGACCACAAACTTAGTTGCTTACAACCACGGGGCTGGATTTTCTCACAGTTCTGAAGCCAGAAGTTTGAACTCTCCATGTCAGCAGGGTCATGCCCCCTCTGAAGGCTCCAGGGAAGAATCTGTTCTTTGCTTTTTTTCAGCTTCTGGTGGATGATGGCATCTTTCACTTGTGGCCACAGGGCTCCACTTTCTGCATCCTTGGTCATATTACCTCTATTTCACAGACAGGTAGGAAAGAACCAAGGGACAGGTGCTGGAAGGCAAGTGTCTTAGTCCATTTGGGCTTCTGTAACAAAGTACCATGTACTGGGTGTCTTATAAACAATAGAAATTTATAGCTCTTAGTTCTGGAGGCTGGGAACTCCAAGGTCAAGGTGCCAGCTGATTCAGTGTCTGGTGACAACCCACTTCGTTCTTATACAACCATCTGGGTGACATCAACCAAGTTCTGGGTGACAACCCAGCTTGTTCTTATACAACCATCTTCCTGCTGTGTCCTCACATGGTGGAAGGGACAAGAGGGCTCTCTGGGGCCTCTTTTACAAGGGCAGTGATCCTGAATGCATGCGGGCTTCACCTTCATGACCGAATCACCTCCCAAAGGCCCCACCTCCTAATACCATCACCCTGGAGGTTAAGTTTCAATGTATGAACTTGGGAGGGGGCTCAACATTCAGTCTATGGCACACGGAGGAGTATGAGGGTGTGGGGGAGCTTTGTTTTTGATTGCCCTGGGCTCCAGAGGGAAAAACGGCAAAGTTCAGGAGATGGGGTCAGACAGGGGAGGATGGTGGGCACGAGGATTCGAGTCTGGGAAGTGAAGGAGGCCTGAGGGACCTGAGCTGGAAGGGGCAGGTACCTACCTGCGGTCTCAAGGCGGATCACGATGGTGAGGCTGTGAGTGTTGGGGAAACGGAGGAATGAGGTCTTGCCCAGAGCATCTTCTTCCTGCATCAGATCCCTCAGCAAGTCCATGGTTTCTAGGATGTGTGTTAAATCTAGCAGTTAGAGTCTAGACCATGGAGTCAGATGATCTTGGTTCAAATCTCTGCTCTTAGTGGCCTTAGGCAAGTCACTCAATCTTTCTGTGTCTCCATTTCTCCATCAGTGAAATGGGGCTAAGACTAGTACCCACCTCTAAGGGATTTTGTGACCATTAAGTGAGTTAGTTTATGGAGGATGCTAGAAGCGTGCCTGGCATGTAGTAGGCCCTCTGCGTTTTTTCCAGTCTTTGTAAAAACATATCCCAAATCTTCTACTTCTTTCTCTCTCCTTTATTCCAACACTAGTCCGAGCCAGCGTTACCACCCACCATCACCGCTGGGTGCTCTGTTTCCATGCCCCACTCTGGTCCACTCTCACACTGCAGCCAGACTGATTTTGAAACCGCACATCGATTCACGTTACTGCTTTGCTTAAAATCTTCCTGTGAGCTCTTCTTATCCGTGGCATTTAGAATAAAATCCCAAATCATTATTCCTGGATTACAACGCCTCTCGCCATCTGGACTTCCTCTCCACCTCATTTCCTCACCCACTAAATTCCCAGCACACTCACCTTTCTCTTCGCTAACAGGCCAAGCGCACCCTGCTTGGGGCCTCTGCACAGCTGCTCCCTCTATCGCGGATTATTCTTTCCCCTGATTTGTGCCTGGCTAGATTCTTCTTGTCCCTGAGGTCTCAGCAGAGCCCTTCCACAGTCCCCTTGTCATGCGACCTCTGCTCACCCACTTCAACCACACCAGTTTTAATCCTCTGCCTGGTACTCACCACCTGTTTGCATGTTCTTAGTTTTGGTTGTTTATGTCAGTTCTACTTTGGATTTCCCCAAAAGGAGAGACTCAGACAAAGATGTGGGTGCTGATGGTCTATTTGGAAGATGTTGCCAGAGGTGGGGGTGAGGATGCAGAGAAGGTGAGACAAGGGCAGGTGCCAAGTCAATGTAAGGGTGTGATTGGGGGAGAGAAACAAACTTCCTTCTACGCTTGAGGTTCTTTTGGCTGGTCTAATAATCAGACAGACAGGAGACAGATGAGCAAGAGAAAATAACTACATTTAATGAATACATACGTATGGGAACTCTGCATACAGGAGAGAGTTAGAGACCCCCATGCACAAGAGATCAGAGATGGGAAGGGACAATGGGTACCCAAGGTATTCTGAGCCAGGGAGGAGGTAAGATGCATGGGGAGTCTGCAGAATGATAAGAGCAGATACTTAGTAAATGGTAAATTCCCCTTCCATATAGTTGGGTCAAAGAAAGATTATGGCACATAATGTCTTATTAGGGCCCTGTACAAGCTCTTCTAGGGAGCTAAAAGGAAGTTTCTCCTGAGCTCAGGCTAAAATCGCCTGAAGCTCAAAACAATCAACATGCCACAGAGGCACATCTTGAGGTGACTTGTTCTGAACTGCACCTCCCCACCCCATTATCAATCTCACTGCTGGAGGGGAGGGTCTTTATCCCACCAGAACCTCTGGGAAGCATGCAGAATGCGCCCCCCCCCCCCAGGTTTTCCTGCTGAAAGACGGGAAGCTGAAGCCTTTATTCCCCACCCCCTACCGCACTCTGTTAGCAGAGGGCTGCTCCTGGGGCATTCATTCCCTGACTTCCAGGTTGCATTTGTCTGAGGGCCAAGCTGGTTCCAGCTGCAAGGCTGCCCTGGAGGAGGCTCTGGCAGCCAGAGGCCAGTCAGCACTGCCCAGCACAGCCCTGGCTGAACACAGAGGTGGGCCACACCCAGGGCTGGTGGCGTCTGCTGACCCATTTCCCCCTCTAGAGTGTAAGCTCTTGGTGAATGCAGATTGCCATTTCTGTTCATTCTGTGTCCTGAGAGCCCAGAACAGAGTCTGGCAGATGATAGTGTCAGTAAATATTCATCGAAGGAACTTAATCCTTCCATCAGTCTGGGGTAGGTGCTGATGTCGTCTTCATTTTTTAGATGAGAAAACTAAGACTCAGTCTCCCTTACCTGACTCACCCAGCTCACTGGTGACACAGCTGGGATGTCAACCCGGGCAGTCTGACTCTAGGCCCAAGTTTCAAACTAAAAGAACTTACTTTACCAGTAGCTGTAGTTAGACTTGATCATTGAATTCAGTATGGCCAGTATAATGTTTCTAGGTACTTTTTTGAGATTGCCTTACTTACCTGGCAAAATGGCTACTACGTTGTATTGGAGTGTCACGTAGAGGATTCACAAGGACAAAAAATGCAAATGGGTCAAAGGCCTTAGAGGACAAGATAAATACGTGCATCTGACCAGGCTCAGTCTCAGATTCCTGGAGGAAACTGGAGAGCACGTGCCCCCCTGAAAGAGAGCTCCTACGAGACAGTGTGTTACAGAACCTTACCCTGCATGCTTTTATTAACCAACGTCACCCCAATGAATTCAATAAATAAAAAATAAAAAAATGAAATAAGGAGAGCCTCTGCAGTGGCCCACCGTTGGTGCCTTTCCACAGGGGTCCACAAACCTTTCTGTGTAGAGGGCCCAATTGTGCCTAGGCTCTGTAAGCCATTGAGTCTCTGTGGCAGGTGCTCACCTCTGCCATTGTAGCATGAAAGGAGCCATGGAGAATATGTAAGCACATGGGCGTGGCTGTGTTCCAATAAAACTTTATTTACAAAAAACAGGTGACGGGCCAGATTTGGCCCAAGGGCTATTGTCTGCCTTATGGAAAGGCGCTATTCCAGATCTTCTGCTTCTTCAAGAGAGGATGGAAATCAGGATTTTCTATGAAAATTCCCAAGTCTGAAAATATACAGGCTGCCAGTTTGCACTCACTAATTTAGTAACTTGCCTTATTGCCTCGGAGGTTTGTATACTGCTGTTCAGGAAATAAGACATCAGCAACCATAATGTATGTGGCAGGCGGAAAGTACTGTAGCTCAGGGGAGAAAACTTTCTCTGGACTGGGCAGTAGTTGCTGAAAACTTTATGGCGAAGGTGGGGTTAGCTGGGGGTTAAAGGTAGGTAATGTTTTTCCACGTACAATGTACAGCATGGGAACATTCCCAGCAAAGGCCACGCTATGAACACAAGTATTTGGGGGAACCACAAAGATTCATTTTGAAAGGGAGCAGCAGGTGATGGGCTATAAAACAGGGAGGGAGGTGAAAGCCGGCCGAGGGAGCTGGGGTCTGGTGTGCAGACCTTGGGCCATGCTCCCGCTGCCCCTTAGGAAGGTTGGTGTTAGCCATGCCCAGTACAGATTGGAGCCTGGAGAGACAAAAATGGGGGACCAGTGAAGGCACCAGGAGCCTCAGCTGGCCTCCCTGGCTCTTAACTGTCTGTATGCCCAGCAGAGGATGCCACCACACTAATAAACACATGGGTGCCTGGTGGTGTAGGGGGGTGGGTTTGTTCAGGCTCTTAACGTTTTAATTGTGCTTTAATAGTGTTACAAGGAAAGTGATATTTTTGCAATAACATTTTAAAATAGTCGGTTGTCCAGCACTGTCCCCCACAGCCCAGCCTGTCTCTCCGGGTGAATGGCTGCTACCCTCATCCTCTGCTATTCAACCTTGGGTCTTTGCACACCTGGAAGCTTTGGGAGCCCTTCAGAGGAGGTGATCCCAGGTGCCTTGCAGTCTGAGAAAAGCAGTGCCCTGCTGCTGACAGCCGGGACCTCCTCGGCTGGCGGGTAAGGGTCCCACGGGCAGTCCCTGGCAGGTTTGCCTGGTGGCTCTTTACTGTCCCGTCTCAATTTCCTTCCTGTTCATTGTCAGAGGAGGGGAGCAGGCACAGGGGCTTTGAAGTTAATGGCTGCTTTTATTTCCTCCTCCTTGAGGCTGGAGAGCTCTCAGGGTCTCGCTCCATTGTTCCTCACGGAATCCCGGTCGGGCTGGGAGGCTCCTTATCGCAAACCTACTCCAGAGTTCATGAGCTAGGGCTGATGCTGGTGTGGCCGGAGGCATTCAGACAAACACTAAAAGGGCAATACAGTGTTTTAAAAATCGGGAGATAGCTCCACTTCTTATTTCTTTAAAAATTCTAGCAACGTGGCAACAACGGGTCCAAATTCTGAACCATCAGAGGGGCGCAGACGTGGCTCCTCACTTTAGATGCACCCTGAGCTCTTTGCCTGACCACAGTCCTCCCCCGTCCCTGCTGTCCCTGGCGCCACAGCTGGGGTGCCCATTGACCAGCAAACA
The DNA here is from genome assembly GCA_004026765.1 of Micronycteris hirsuta. Taxonomy (NCBI): domain Eukaryota; kingdom Metazoa; phylum Chordata; class Mammalia; order Chiroptera; family Phyllostomidae; genus Micronycteris; species Micronycteris hirsuta. The sequence goes on from PVJI01010555.1 coordinate 45,470, forward strand.
TGTGCTTGTGTGTGTGCGTATGCATTTAGTTCACACCATAACCATGGAAACGCTGCAGAAAACATACGTCACATCTGTAACAACCCTGTTTCCAAACAAGGCCCCATTCTGACATAGTCGGTGTCAGGCTTTCAGCGTGTTTTGTTGGAAGGACACAATTCAACACGTAACAGAACTCTAAGAAACATTCAATGCAGAGCATTTCCGAGCATCGGCCTCACACACTGCAATGTAGCCCCTGGTAGAGGGAGATTTATTTATTTATTTATTTTACTTATTACCTTTGTACCTTTTTTATTTTATACCTTTCTTTCTTTAATACACACACACACAAAAGCAATATGGGCCAACTTTATAAATGCCCTAGGTTTTGAGTTCTATATGTAAAGTGCTGCTTTTTTTATTCTTCCTGCCTGGTCCTCAGACCTAATCAGTGGAGTTCTATCTCAAGAATTTCTGGTCAAGGATCGTAAAAGATTGGGCTAATGTTCTCTTGACTATCTAGAAACAGTTTAAAGGGATTGGCTTGGTTTTGGGTTAAAGACCAGAGTGGTAAACAAGGCTTATTTCTCAAAGTTTATGGCCCAGACGTCTTCCTTCTGTCCCTATAAACAGAGCCAACCTTCATGCTTTTGGCCCTAATGGAGCAATGCAAACCATTAAGATACAGAGAGAAGACTACTCAAAGCCCTTACCTCAACTTCCCCTGAAAAGCTGAGTGCTTGAAGAATTTGTATCACTGACCTCCCTGTCCCCCAGGATATTTACGGCAGCGTGGCCATGGTAGCAAAAAGCTGGAAACGACCTAAGTGCCCAGCAAGGGAAGACTGGTTACACCCACCGTCCTGGCGCTATACTACGAAACCGTAGATAACTGCGCAGCTCTGTGGGCGCTGCTGTGAAACCACCAAGGGAAAAACCAGGGGGCGGAAGGGTGCGCCCTGTACGCTGTCATTCGCGCAAAAGGAGAAAAGGCACGCGTGTCTATGTTGGTAAACGCGTAGGTCACTTCTGGAGAGAAACACAAGGTGCTGTTTATCCTTGGAGATGAGAATGGGGCCTGGGACCCAGGGCGGGGACAGGTATGTATCTGTCATGTGAGAGCTTGTATCGTATGAAAATAGGAAAGAATAGGGCAAGTTACAGTGAGAAGTTGGTAATTGTGGATGGATTTGTCCCCTGAGGAAGATTGGAGAGGTCATTTTGTACCTGGTGAAGTTGCAGATGGGGAGGTAGGTCTTGCTCTAAATACTTTTTGGTTCCCAACGTGTGAGATTCAAAGGATTGGGTGATAACTGGCTTAGAGTAAGCACTTGATACAGGTTTGTTTAGGATGGAAGGGAGGGAGGAAGGAAGGAAGGAAGACTTCTGGGCCTGGCTGGGGGCGGTGTGGGTGAGAGAAGCTAACTCCAGTCTTACTGCCCCCTGCTGTCCACCGCAGGAAGCCTCTTCTGCTAAGGGCACCGCCACCACTTCCACCTGTGGACAGTGACTCATCTCCCCAAACATCAGTGCGAGGGTTTGAGGTTTGCGGAGGCTATTTTTTAATTAAAATTATTGGGGCAACATTGGTCAATAATATTATATACATCTCAGGTGTACGACTTTCTAATACAATATCTGTCTACTCTATTGTGTGCTTACGACCAGAAGTCGAGTCTCCGTCCGCCACCCTTTACCCTCGCCGTCCTCCCCCCACCCCCTTGATGCAATGTATTTTTATGCTTCAGCGATACTGAGAAAATCAGAGGCTATTGAAAATGATACACAGCGGCTTGCAGAGAATGAATGATGTTTAGAATCCTTTTAAAATAGCCTCTGGGAAAAAGCGCCGAGTTTCTGCCTGCCTCTCTCCCTACCGCAACTGCTGATAGCTGAGAACTGAAGTTTAGGAAGAGAGGGCTCCAAATTCGAGAATAAAAAGGGCCTTCCTCTCAGTGTGCCCAGCGTAGGAAGGTTGTTGAAAAAGAAGTAAGACAGCTATGAAAAAGCAAAAACAAAACAACACTGCGCGTCACGTGATTCCGTGGAAGGCCACACTAGTTAAGTATTTCATGTGATTATTTTTAAGTCACGTTCATCCTTTTTTTCTATGAAAGTAATGCATGTTTCTTGTAGAAAAATTGAAGAATATTGATATGCTAGAATAAAAAGTAAAATGAAATTTCCCACAACCCTACTACTCCGATTACACAGTTAATGATTGCGTGGCTATTCTTCAGTTTCTTTAGTGTGTGTCTGGGTGTAGTGTGGTTGGGATCATAACTTGAACCTTTTCACTTGATATATTGTGGATGTTTTCCTGACTATTCATTCTCTTTAAACAATGTGTTTTTAAGAGCTAAATCATTATTTAATTAATTCCTGTTCTAGTAGTTTATTATAATAAAAAAAGTACTGTGGTAAAACCCCTGTAAATACATCCTTGTACTCATCTTCTTATTTTTTTAAACTTCCAGGTGTGGAATAATTGGAGCAAATGGCACATTTTTAAACTGTTTGAGTTATATTGTCTTTCAGAAAGATGCTGTTAATTTATATTCCCAATTACACTGGCTATTTGTCAATCCTGCATATTATGATTTTAGAAATCCTTCATAGACATGTACCTCAGTCTTTCTAAACAAAATTCATGCATTTCTGCATTTGGGGTGTTAGTGTTTTAAGCATTGATTTTATAAGATTTCTATAGTGAGATCAACTTTGGTCACATTTGTTAAAAACATCTTCTTCAATTTGTCATTTGCCCATTTGATATTTGATAAGCCTTGCATATTATATATGCCCTGCCTGTGGTTTCTTTCTATGCCTTAATATCTGGGCCTTCTCCTCTGAAATAATTCACCCACATTTTCCTTTAATTGTCTTGTGATATTTTCATTGTTTAGTTCTTTGGGTTTGATCAAGTTAATTCATATACAGTAGTGAGCCCATGCCCACAGGAGATACGCTCCAGGACCCCCGGCGGATGCCTGAAACCGCGGATAGTCCTGAACCCTACACAGACTACAGTTTTTCTTATCCACACATACCTATGATAAAGTTGAACTTATAAATTAGGCACAGGAAAAGATGGACAATAATAACTAACAACAGAATAATTATACTAATAAACTGTAGGAACAGTGATGTGAATGTGGACTCTCTCTCAAAGCATCTTAGTATTACACCGGGCACACAGGGTGGCTGCCCCGGACAGAGGGATGATTTGTGTGCCGGGCAGGATGGAGTGGGCTGCGGGAAATGCCATCCCATTGCTCAAAACAGTGAGCAATTTAACACTTATGAATTGTTCATTTCTGGAATTTTCCCATAGAATATTTTGGCTTGTGGGGAACAGAAACTGTGGGAAGTGAAATGGTGGATGAGGGGGGGACTACTGTGTTGGGTCCCCCTGCCCAGGGGCCCCAACCATGTCACAAATCTAAGCCTAAGTCAACCTTAAACTTGCTGGAAACACCTGTCAAGGCAATTGAACAGGCACCAATCACAATTTTCCAACTCAGCTTTCACTAGCTTACCTTACCAGAGAAAACAGCCTGGTAAGGAAATCCCACTCTCCTAGGCAACCATGCCTGTTTTCTGTGTGGTCTCCATAAAACTGGCTCTTGCCCCAAATCCCGCAGGTAGAGCATTCTATTGTTTGTGAGGTGCGGTGCTCCCCCAACCCATGGACTGTTTTCCCTGGAGTAAAGGACATTAAGATCAGTACTAACTTCTTTTAGTTTCATCATTTGGCAGCTTCTTATATTGATTTTGGTGATGGTTTAAATAAATTCTTAGTTGTATGCTTTCCCCCCAAATTAATTTCCCCAGCCTAACTTATTCAAGAATTTATCCCTTTCCCCACCAAAGTGAAATGTCCCATTTATCCTATGTTTAATTTTAAAGTATGCTGCCTGTGTTTCTAAGCTTTCGATTATTCCACTGATGCTTATTTATCTATTCTTGTATCAACACCACACTGTTTCAATGATAGCTTTGCAATATGTTTTAGGATTTGGTAATATAGGTCTATCCCCCCATTTTAAAATATCTCAGCTTTTTTTCCTAGATATTCTTCTTTTTCTTTTTCTTTTTTTTTTTTGGATTTTATTTATTTATTTTAGAGAGAGGGGAAGGGAGGGAGACAGAGAGGGAGAGAAACAGCAATGTATGGTTGCCTCTCACATGGCCCTCACTGGGGACCCGGCCCATAACCCAGGCATGTGCCCTGACTGGGAATCAAACCAGTACCCTTTGGTTCCCAGCCTGCGCTCAATCCACTGAGCTACACCAGCCAGGGCATCATAGATATTCTTCTATTGGAGTATTAGAAAGTTATGCCATCCCTTCCCCATCCACCCACGGCCATTAGAATTTTATCAAAAGAGTTAATGTGGGTGAAGTTGATATTTTCACTTTCTATTTCTTCAAGCTTTTCTTGTTTCTACCACTAAGAGTCTGCACTTTAGAGCAGGCTTATTCCTAGGTATTTGACACTTTTACAAGAGTTCATAATTTTTCTTTCCTTACATTCAAATGGCTCTTTAAGCTCCAATTGAAGCTTATCAAAGCTGACTTTAAAATTTTTTCCAGGTGAGTATTTGCTTGCAGGAAACCAGTCAGAAACTAAAGACTCTTTAGTAACAGCTATTCATTGTGTTCGTTTTACACTCAGCCTGGCCATTATCCCTTGATACGAGTTGTTTTATTTAGCGATTGTATCTCCAACAGGTTGGTGCGATTTTTATTCCCATGGTACACGAGGGTTCCCAGGCTTCCAGAGCGTGAGGAACTAGGCAAAAATCACCGAGTTGGTGGGTGGGTTTGCAATAGGTCTGTTGGTCTGGAAGTCTGAATCTCCACAAGTCTCACAAAAGCCATCAGCCTCGAGGACAGCCAATGTTGTGCTATCAGATTTGCCGATTCAAAGGAGCGCCTTCGAAAACAACTAAATTAAAAAGACAATGCCTTCTACCCACCGGACCCTCCAAAAAGCCTGTTTCCCCTTCAATGTACGGGAAGATCTGTATTTTGCAGTAGCACAATACATACCAGTTGATTTACGGAGCCTCTTTTGGAACTAGAGACTGTGGATAATCAAGAGTGGTTTTTCTGCAGCTTTCGTGGGAACTGTCCGTATGGAAATCTACCTCTCCATCGCAGGACAGGTTCCAAAGAGAAATTAAGAAGGTAGGGAAGGAAAGAGAAAGAAAGCAAGGAAGGGAGAAGGGGAAGAAGGGAGAAAGGGAAAAGAAAAGAAAGGGGGAAAAAATGAAAGAAAAGAACAGGTGGAACAGACGTTAAGGTTTGCTAGGGCAGCGCACGCTGGAGACAGAACGTTGGGGGGCACCCTGCCCGCGCGTTTCATGCGTGGTGCGCACAGGTGGCGGCGCGGTCCCTGAGCTCCCCCGCTCCCCGTGTGGGCCCGCGGGGTGCCCAGGAGGCCACCAGGAGTCTCCGCCAAGGTGAGAGGAAGCTTTCCACCCAGGCTGGGGAGGAGGGCGGGCTGGAAGCGGAGCCAGCGCCGGCGAAAGAAAGACTCCAATTCCCAGCCCCCCGCCCCGCGGGGTGCGGGGGCTGGCGGCGCATGCGCGAGGCCCGGCCCCCAATTCCCCCAGCGAGAGGGGGAGGCCCCCGGCGGCCCGGAGGCAGTGAGCCGCGGCGGCACCCGGGCGCACTCTGGGGCGCGGCGGCGCGGGGGCGAGCTGGGCTGCGGAGGCTGCCGTCGAGAGCGTGGAGCGCGGGGCGCGAGGGCTCCGCAGCGTGCGTGCACGCGAGGGCCCGCCGCCTCGGCCCTGGGAGAGGCTAGGTGCCGGCAGCCCCCCACGCCCGGAGAGGAATGAGTGAGTTTCGCCCCGGCTCGAGGGCAGGATGTGGGAGCAGGACAAAGGCTGGGCGGCGGGGGAGGAGTTGGGACGGCGAGCTAGTGGCCTTTGCCGGAGCCCCAGCTTCGGGCGAGCTAACGGAGTCGGCAACTTTCTCTGCAACTTTTGCAAAAGGGAAGATAAAAATTCTGCAAGTTGTTGCACAGCTCCAGGTCTTCCCCCAGGTCCCACGAACACAGGGGAGGGGACACCGCCACCTTCCTAGGGCGGAAGGCGACCGCCAGCTCTGCTGAGGTGGGCAGGAGGGTCTCCCGGCCGGGGGCGAGCGAGCATAGACATGCTGGGGGTCGGAGCGGGGAGCGCGCTGCGGCCGCTGAGGTAGCCCGTGTCCACGCAGGGTGCGCCCTGAGAGCCCGGTAGCCTCGGATCGCGGCGCTGCAGACGCGGTGATGGATGAGCCGTGGTGGGAAGGGCGCGTCGCCTCGGACGTGCACTGCACTCTGCGCGAGAAGGTCAGTTCCCCCCCTCCCTTGTCGCGCTCTGGACAGCGTATTTAAAGTCCCTTTCGCTCTCACTCTGTTTGCTTGGGTCGTCCCGGGGGGGACCTGGGAACTCCCGGTGCCTTTCTTTGCTCCAGCCCTGAGCCTTCTCCCGGAGGAGAAATGAGATTGGAGAACTTGAATTGTTTTTTTCTGATGAGGCGCCCGCAGCGCCCGGCCAGCTAAGCCGAGACAGTCACTGTGCTCTTTAAGGTGGTATTTTCCACAGTATTGCCACCCGAGATTATTTAAAAAGGTGAATGCATGGGCTTAAAAATAATGTGCAATTTAAGGACATGTGTATCTAACAAATTTTGCATAGGATAAAGGATGCTGATTTTCCATTTACTGTCACAATGTAGCAGTTCCTTTGAAAAGAAAGTTAAGTAAAAGTAGTGATTCAATATAACAACTATAAGGTAAAGAAAGAATAGTGTAAGGTATCATAGTCACCCCCCCCAATATCTCTAGGATGGGACTGAGTAAGATTTAAGAAATGCTAATCTCATGAGAGGCTATAAATCTAGGAGGATGTGTGGAGAAAAACAAACACAGCCCTGCCAGTTTGCCGCTCTGTAGCAGGTGGGGGCAGCGGAAATGGGATCCCTGTGCTCCCCTCACCGCAAAGGCTGGAGTGCCCCTGGGCATTGACGAGGTGGGAAAGTACAGGTGGGCTGGAGGCAGGGCCTGTGTGTCTTGCCTCCCGCCCCTAGGGTGCGACTGGGACAGACTGGGACAGACTGGGACGGTCCGGTGGTTTGGGGAACAGGTGCGAAATAGAGTGAATTGGTTTCCTGGGGCTGCCTTGACAAAGTACCACCGATGAGAGAACTGGAAACCATAGAGGCTAGAAGTCCAAGGGCGAGGACATTCGAACCCTTAGCCTTCCTCGGCTTCACAGACGTTCTGCTGCAGTGCCTGACTCTGTTGCCAGGTGGCATTCTGTCTGTGTGTCTGTCTCTTTTTTTCTCCCCTGTAAGGATGCCAGTCATTGGAGCAGGACCTGCTCTTAATTTAACTAATTATTGTACTTCTGAAAAGACTCCATTAGCAAATAAGGCCACATTCTGAGGTTCCAAGTAGACATGAATTTGGGGGACACTGTTCAACCCCATACAGGAAGGGAGAGGTCTCCTCAGTGGGTTCCCTGGGTCCCCACACAGAGATGGACACCCGGTGTTCAGGGAATTCTGCTTAAAAAGTCAAAGTCAAATTCTGCTTAAATAGAAACCCAGCTATTCAGGGTTTCTTCCTCACCTGGGAGTAGCTGTTTTTCAGCCAAATTATTTTTTCCTTGTTTCTGTATCTACTGGTCCATCTCTGCCCTGTGTTGCTTGCCCAGGCTGTGACTCCCTCTGCTTCCCTTGGTCTTCTCCCTGGAGCAGAATGGTCAAGGTGCAGTGTATTCTGGGCATCAGGAGTAGAAATCCTGTCGCGGTGGTTTAATTAAAATGCAGCCCTGACTGGTGTGGCTCAATGGATTGAACGCTGGCCTGTGAACTGAAAGGTCACTGGTTCAATTCCCAGTCAGGGCACATGCCTGGGTTGCGGGCCTGGCCTGGTGGGGGCGTGTGAGAGGCAACTGATTGGTGTATCTCTCACACTTCGATGTTTCTCTCCCTCTCGTTCTCCCTCCCTTCTCATCTCTCAATAAATAAGTTAAAATCTTAAAAAAAAAAAAAGCAGGGGCCATGGAGTAGTAGACCAGGCTTCTGGAGGTGGTGGCTAACTGAGTCAGTGAGCGCTGTCATGGAAATTTGGCTGCCTTGCTTATCATGGGCTCATGGGCTCAGGTGGTAGGCAGTTCTACTCATAGCTTGAGAGGAATGACTTTGACCTCATTTGCCCCTTTCTAACAGGAAAGATTTCTAAGAACTGTTTAAACTCACCCAGCTCAGTTACCTGAGAGTCCTGGCTTTCGTAATGTGTGTTCTAATCTCTCTTTTACCCACTCAAAGAACAGGGCGGGCAGGTCCCATTAATTGTGCCTCGCCCATGCCATAGTGCCCGATTAGTTCACTGTGTTGAGGAAGGACAGGTTTGTTCAGGTTTTACAGGTTAGAAATAGAAAACTCACTCAGGGGGTGATGATGGTCAAGGTCACCTGTGATTTGAAGCTGGTCTGATAGGGTAAATCCTGTGTTCCTTTGGTTATAATGCCTTACCCCCCCAGTATATTGACTTTTTTCCTCCTTTATTTCTGCTCCCTGTTCAAAGAAGATGCTTCTAGAGAAAATTTGGCTGAATAGAGGGAAAAGTGAAGACTAAGGGGAACCCCGTATCCACACCAGCCTCACCTTTCTCAAGGAACGAGGACTGGCCCTTTATTTTTCCCTAACAACGGCATTTCTAACAACTGTACAAGTGTCTGGTATACAGTAGACACTCACTGTTTGTTGAGTGTTGCCAGTTGAATACAAAGCATGTTACCTTATTTGCTGCTGAATTGTCACCACACAACCACAAGCAGCTGTCCTCACCTGATGACTGCAGGCTGGGGCCACAGAGAGCGTGGGGACCCCACTGTGTCGGATGTGCCGTTCCTATGGAACGTCATGCTACCGTGCGTAAAATGTGACCCCGTGGAAACGAGTTTTGGGGTTGGATGCGCCCTAGTAATAGTGGTAAAACTCTGAGCTGCTCGTTTAACTTCTCCAACCGCTTTTAAACCTGGCTGCCATCATTCACTCTTTTACAATAGCCAGAACTTAGATTGTGTCACTTCCCGGTTTTGAGGACCTTCCAACGGCACCGCACTATGCTTGCCGTAAAATTCCCCGTCCTTGCCACCGCCTGTGGTGCGTGACGCAGTTGGCACCTTGTCTCCTGCCCCTCCCACAGTGACCCCCTTTCTCTTGAATAAGTCGGGCTCCTTCGTGCCTCAGGGCCTTTGCGCTGGCTGTTCCCTATATTTGGAGTCTGCTTTTCTCTGCTCCTACTGTTCCTCTGTGTCTGTCTATCAAGTCATGCTGTTTAGCTTTCTTTACAGCATTTACCAGCATCTGGAATTATTTTCTGTTTTACTGTCTTTCCCCCCAGAATACAGGGTCCACGGGAAGAGGCCTGTGCGTGCCTCGTTTGGTGCCAGGCCTCAGTGCCTGGGACGGGGCCTCCCCGATCCGTGTGGCCTGATGATAAGAATGACTCTTCTTTAGTTCCCTCGTCGGTGCGCTGGAGAAAATGTTTTGTTGGCTGTTAGGAGGGGGTGAGAGAACCTAACGGCCGTGCGAGAGAGACCCCTGGCAGGGACAGGGCAGGCGTCGGCTGTCCCACTTAACGACGGGTGTCTGAGGCCCACAGCCTCTTACGTAGTACATGGTCAGGGCGAGCCTTCGGGTCGGCGACCGCCCTCCGGGGGGTCCACAGTCCTGACAGGCAGTCCTTAGGAGAGAGACATCGCGATTCCATTGGACCACTGGCTCACGGGGGGGTTGAGTCTGGGAAAGGCAGTTTGCCAAAAGTTGCACATGTGCTGAGAGCTCGGACCCAGGACCTTGACCCATCGGCAAGATCTTCTAACCAGCTCCTGACTGGTGGAGGAGAGGATGGAGCCCTCCTCCCACCATTGGCGTCTGGAGGAACCTCCCCCTGACCTCTGTCCCCGGCCGCCTTTATCCCGAGCTCAGCCTTAATTAAACTTCCCTTTTGATCATCCTGGCCCTGTGGCTTCTGCTGGAGCACACCTAGAACCCCCTCCTTTGGCTATCCCCCTTCTGACCTTTCTGCTGGGGCTGGGGGGTGCCAGCCAGTATGGGGAGTCAGTTTTCTTACCTGTCAAACCTGTGCCCTTGAACTTCTGTGCTTAACATGAGGGGAGGAGCAGATCATCACTGTGCTGGTCCTGACAGTGAGGCTGTTGGTGATGATTTTTTGAAAGGAAGTTATACAGCCTCATGAATATTCAGATTAAAAGCCAAGAGCCACCTTTTTTTCCTCCCTGAAAGATGCATCTACCAGAGTTTAATATGAATAGGGTCTTGAATCCAACACCACCTTCCACTGTCCTTCAGGCCTCTCTCCCCTCCACCGTGGTTCTTATCCCCAACCTCATGTTTGTTTCTCTCACGGTCCTTGTCACCCTGTGTAGTAACTTGTCCTCCCCGCTCAACTGTGGACTCCTTGCAGGCATGAGGAGTGTCTGGTGTCTCGGTGTTTCCAGACCAGTGTCCAGTACGGAGGGGACCGAGGGGTGTCCACCGCCTCAGCGGCCCAGGCACAGCATTGGGAGGGCACAGAAGGGAAGGACAGACTCCGGGGGACTCTCCTGGGGCATGTTGAATGGATGTGCAGCAGTGCTTCCCAGGGATCCTAGTCGGGGCTTTGGCACGTGCCGGGAGATGCCCTTGGCCTGGCTGCGCGGTCTATGCGAATGGCCGTGGTGCCAGGCGCAGGACCAGGTGGAGGCTGCCTCTCAGCTTCCTATAGACTTGCGTCTTCTCCTCTCAGATAATTCGGGGGTTGTGGGAGGGGAGGAGCGGGGGAGGGGCTAGAAGTGGAGTTCCCCACAAGAGCAGACATATTGGCGTGGACCAAAGTGCAGCGTAAGGATCTTAGAACAAGAACTACTGGTTGAACCTAGGTCAGCGCCCCCGTACTTCCGCCAAGAGGTTCCGTTCTTCTCCCTGAATTGTTATCTCATAACAGAATAGGTAGAACTTGGTCTGGTCTCCTTTTGATTTACACCCATCTGACACATAATTTTCACTCTCTGATTAGTAGGAAGTGGTTATGTTAAGAAGCAGAGGAAAGGTTCCAGGACCCTTATGTTGTGATTTACTTAGGTTTGTGGAAGACTTTCTGAATATGGGGATTTGGGGATTCTTGGGGGGAACATCCCACCCTCCCAAAGCCATGGCACAGGCCCTCCCTGGCATCACCTGGTAAGCTTATCTTCCAGGGCTCCTCCTCCTCCTTCGGGTGTTTGCCTTTTCCCAGGATTGGAGTTACGGGAGACCTCGGGGGTCTTCTTACCCTGCCCCAGACTTGAGATCTACAGGGCCCAACGCAGTTTTCCTACTCCTGAAGCGTGCTTCCTTGCACACTTAGAGGACTTTGGCATGTGAGACCATGCTTCTTGAACCAGAGGACGGATACGGGACATTTTTTTACTGATTTGTGACTGAATTTGTACAAAGATCTTCCAAAACAACATTTTGTGATGGTAATGTGAGTGGCTACTGTTTACTGAGCATTTACTATGTTTCAGGCAGCGTGCTGAGCATGGGAAGGTCTGCCCCAGTGCTGGAGCTGACTCCGTTTTAGCAGCAGGAAACTTCAAGACTCAGAGGGTGTGAGTTTGAACGAAAATTGACCTAAAAGAACATCGCAAAGAGGAGAAGCACGAGGCGGGAAACAGCCGAGGCTCTGCTACTGGTTGCACTGTGGGGTCTGGACTGTAGTTTGCGTTTCATACAACGGCTCAGCTAGAGCCGGGTCTCCCAAAGCCACGCTGGAAAGCCGCCCGCTGCGGGCTCTGGCCTTGGTCTGGACGTTGGGAAGGTCTGATTGCAGGGCTTCCCTGACATGGTCCGCGTGGGTCCTGGTGCCTCACCTGTGTGTGCTGCAGCTCCCCTTGCAGTGATTGGGTCTTTGCGGTTGCCTGTCCCTGTGGTGACGGCGGGGGGGCTGTTCTAACTTGCCAGAGTAAGAGGGATACCCGGGGCCCCCCTCTCCTGCCTGAACTCTCGACAGCTGGAATCTTATTCCAGCTCCATCCCTTGCCCCCGAGTTAAAACCACGTCATTTTCTAGTGACCTCTAAAGCTTGCGCATGCTTCCGCTTCTCCCAACATTAATATTTTTTCCTCTCAGTCCTCCCCTGAAATTCCCTGAATTTCCGCATCGCAAAGGCTGAATATCTGTCTCCTTACAGAAAGTGGGGGCCCAGATCCGCGCTCAGTGATTTGGCTAGGTCGCCCTTCACTGATTTTCTCTTCTCTTCCCCTCGTTGGATTTCTGCACCCCCCCGGGTCAGTTCTTCCCAAACCATGGGACACACCCAGCTCTACCCATAAGAAAGTATTCCAGACACTGGCAGTGGCACGGGTCTGCCCAGCTGAGTTCCAGGAATGTACCCAAATGCTGGCTTTGACAAGCCTTTACCTACTGACAAGGCTGCCTTATGTTTGTGACCCTAAGCAGGTGGTCCTCAGGGTCCCTTCCTGGAGGTCAGGGGGAGGCTGTTAGTATAAGGAGGAGTTTCTTGCTGCCCAGCCTGCAGCGATGATCTGGGCTGCGCCCCGAGGTGGACACGAGCAGAGGGTGGAAGGTTGGTGAGAAATGGGGTCGAGGGCTGGAACAGATGCCACTCAGGATGATGTCCAGCTTGAAGACCCCCAACTCCAGGGCTTTACCTGTATTCTGTAGGAAGCTGAGGACAAAACTTGGCGTCAGAACTTGGCATCCTCTCTTGAGTCCTTCGTGTCTCAGGTGCCGAAACGCTCAGTGTGTCTGCAACACTCAGCCGAGACTTGGTCTCAGTGTATCTTCTCTATAGAAGAAGCGGAGCCTTCCTTTCATCTGTAAGCCTGGCCGTGATGCCTGCCCCACGTGCCTCCCAGGGGTCCCAGGAGGAAGTGGGAGTGTCAGCTTCTGGGGCCTGCGGGTTGTGAAGTGGGGAAGGGGTTTGGTGGACCCTCTGCTTGGCCAGGGAAGCCTGTGCTCTTTGACCGAGGGCACAACATTGCAGTCTTTGAGCTGGCCCTGTGCCCTTGCCCTTGACTTGTTCTTTGTCTTCCTAAACCACACAGCCTCTAGCGTAAGGGAACCGCAGCCAACCATTCTCTAGTGTGTCTGAGCACCTGGCAGAAGGGGGTGACACTGTGATTCTGCACTTTTCTCTTTGTTTCCCATTTTAAGTTATTACACATACACGAAGTCTGTTTTCTTGCTTGTTTGTTTAGGAAACTGCAGCAGTGAACATCAGCACAGAGAGGAAACTTAAATCCTCCCTTCCCCCCACCCAGGCCTACCACTTGGAAGTCGGCATTTTGGTGCAGCTTCTTTTATCTGTGTGTGATCACAGTACGTTTTTACTTGGACTTTTTTTTTTAGTAAAACCTGAAAGTATCTTGCTCAGAACACTTTGTTTATTTAACAGTATACCACGCACCCATTCTTGTATCTCTTCTCCACCCAATTCCTGATGATCCAACAGTAGCACAAAATTAGAAACTATTGATTGTGTTTACTTAGAACACATAGTTCAAGAACATGGTAAAAGAAAAAATAACCACGTTCTGTAAAGGATGGAGTGTGACTAGTCTTCCTGGCGCCCCACCTAGTCCCACTGCCCTGGTGTCCCTCCCTGGAAGGTCCCCCAGCCCCAATTCCCTGTGAAACCTCAGCGTTGCTCTGTATGGAAACAAGCACACGTGTGCGTTCTGCCACAGGTGGTGACATAATTTACACTCTTTCCTTTCACCGTTGGACTTTTTTAATGTTTATACATTAATAGTTTAAATATGTTCTGTGAAGCCACCAAATAGCAGCTCCATGACCACAGGGGTTTTTTTAAAAAAATCTTTTCCACTCATTGTAACAATAAAGGTATACAGTAGATACTCAATACATTTGTATTTAATGAATGACTGGAATATTTTTCCTCTTTTCCTATCCAAATATATATATTTTATTTTACAAAAGTGCCATCGTAGTATATGACAGTTCTATAACTTAATGTTTTCCTTCACTGTATGTACTAAGTAACTTTCTGCGTCAGTAACTATTTTCCTACAGTATCACGCGTAACATTTAAGTGTGTGGATACACTGGGATCAGATTAGCTGGTCTCCTAGTTGGATATTTAGATGGAGCTGCTTCTTATTACAAATTGAAGTATAATTTCGATACGTTACAATGTACAGATCTTCAGTGTGCATGAGTTCAGAGTTTATGGTGAGTTTTGACAAATGTGTACACTCAGGTAACTGCTATCATAACCAAGACAGAGACTGTTGTCCCAACCTGTGGGGTTCCCCGGTGCCCCTTCTCCAGCCACCACTCCCCCCACCTGCTCCCGGCCC